>JAKTRU010000013.1:232887-457721 GCA_030579875.1 Sugiyamaella paludigena | reverse complement strand
CCCCCCCCGTAGGTCGCCCATGTGCCCATGGAAGACGAGGGATCAACCTTTGTAACTGCCTTGAGGAGCGGTGATATTAATTAACTGATAGCTGTCACAAATGACCCGGGGAAAACAGAAGGCAGAACATTGAGCGTGGAGAGAAAACGAGAACACGAGAAGAAAGAGGGGAAAAGATCCATAATAAGGAAGGGGAAGCAGATCTAGCTTCTCCGAAGAAAAAGAACATTTTACTGTAGTCGCCGCTAGTAATTTCTTCGTAAAAGATATAACAGGACTCCGGCTCAAGAACGTCGTCGCCAGGTGAGTTTCTCTCGACACCGCTTCGTTAGTCATAGTCTGACCTGTCTAAGTGATAAATTATGCTTAACCTTCTTATTACTCGTTACGGAAATCGGAGTTACGAAAAATTATCACTGGTTCTAAGCTTTCTACCCTGCATCTCTATCTGTTCTATAAACTGGCAACAACAGTATCTCAATCTCCTACGGCGGGAATTTCGTGAAATAGTAAGCTATCAGTGATTGGTGCATGCCTGTTAACCGTCTTCCTGATTGTTGACAGTGAGCGGATATATATGTGCGCTTAATCGCATGTTAAAGCTGTACCGAAGAAGAGGTCGAGACCTCAATTATCTTTAGATTACGACATTATTCTATATGGCAATTGATTACTTTCAATTGACCTCCACTTTGTAACAATCTTCTTTCACAACGGTCGGTCACCGTCGGTGTAACTTTTGCGAGAGGTGCGCTTAACCGCGAAAACTACGATTAACTCCGAAGATTAAGCTTAACCGCGAAAATTACTATTAATGTTAACTACGAGAACCGTACTTAGATCTATCTCCGGATCTCCGCGATTATAGATAAACCCTTATATTTGATTTGTTTGGTTTTGCTGCATATAAGTCAAGATAGTTAATCTACTTAATGACAAACAAAGCAAGAAAAACAAGCTTTGTCCTATAAGATAGGATAGGACAACCGTGGACAATTAAGAAATCAAGGACAAACAACGGTTAAGGTATCAAGATGAGGTGTAAGGTACAATGACCTAGGTATTGACCGTATGGGTACGAAGAAAAGTTATGACTTTTAGTCTCAAATATTCTTTTCTTATATAACAGAGTGAGCTTTATTTTAACGTTCAATTGTTTTTATATCGCTTAACTTCAGTTAACAAAGTTGAGTCTAGAATCTTTTGTTAGCAGTGCGTGCGACATCTTCATGCATGGGTTGAAAATAGTAAGGAGGTGGTGGTACATACCCGTGAGCACTCAACATATGCAATGTAAATAATCCATGACTTTGCATACCCAGCGGGTAAGGGTATGTTTCAATTATTATATGCACAATGTATATCCTCCTCTGTACATGTGTACTAAATGCGGCGATTAGGGGTCGATAGGCGGCGAGCATTTGGCAGCTTAAAAACGGAGCTTATCACCGAGGACTTATGCGGCCGTCAGATAATACAAAAGCCGAGAGTGTAAAAATATTTTTTTAATAAAATAAGGCATCATCATTCGTGTCAGATCTATTTCATATTTTCATTTGAATGTTGCTATAATTATTTAATAGAGTACAATACTTATGATATTCTGAATCACCCTTACTTGCGAGTCAGGGTATGAACGGTTGATATACAAATTGTCCTAATTGATAACCATATGCCTATCTACCAGACAAATATTTATTTAAATGAATTCTAATATTCGTGTTGTGTAGGCAGTTCACATAAGCCTAGACCGTTACTCTCCTGCCCAGCATTTTCCTGGTTAAAATATCTGCAAAGGCTTTCGCTCAGGCCCAGATCTTTTAAGTCATTCTGGTGGGACGATGATATGGCTGAGAGCGATACGACGAAGTTAGAGTCCGGGGCAGAGCCAAGGGACCCAACAAGCTAATGCCCTTGTCATACATCAAGATTTTAACTTCGAGCGAAATAACCTGCAGGCAACGCGAGGGTGGGAGCTCAACAGCTACAGGGATAATCATAGCAGGCGGAAATAAAGAAAGTCAACATACGACATGTTGCTCATATCGGTGTTATTGATCGGAGTTAATCGTTACCACCATTAGCAGCCTCTTGAAGGAATAAGATGAGTGGCAAATAATCTATAGCCACATCAGCCACATACAGTAGTAAAAATATCACCTTCACCCCGTAAGTTATGGCAAGATGAAAACATTTGTTTCGGTTTATTAACGGTTCTCTCTTTCTTAAATCTCATTGCCACCTACCCAGCAAGCCTAGCAACCATAGCCATCTCGTTTATGACTTTTCTCTTTCATTGTCGTCTAATCAAGTTGTCTGACAATTTGGTTTGATAGAGTTAAAAAGCTATTATCCTTAACCGCGTGCTCTGCAGTATAGCCCGCGGATTAATGCCACAGACAGTAATCTGTCGGAGATAACTGTCGAAACTGCTTCTAAATTAGTACTTACAGTGTATCCATCTCAAAATTTAACCCTAACCGTGTTACTGTTGGGTGTGTTCATGTCTGCTTATATCCCCGGTGTTAAGCTTTATCTATAAACTGACAGCAATTATGAGTAATACATACTCTAGCTTTGAGTAATCACCGTATGGGCCTCCGATGTTATAGATATGTAATGTAGATCCTTTCTATATTAGTACATACGCTTCCCCAATCAACTTGTTATAACATACGGCTGGCCGACACGACTCGTATGTAGTCATTGCCATCTACTTAGAAATCACTAACATCCCAGGGGCAGCTTTACCCAATACGGTAATTCCTTAATAATTTCTTTTCTGTTCTTTCTACGCTTTAGATAAACCTCTCGTTTTATTAAGAAGAATTCAACTCAATTCAACATTTATTTTTTATGTTTTCTTTTTCTTTCTTTTTCTTTCTTTTCTTTTCTTTAATGTAGAACAACTGTAATATCTTGTCTCGCAGCACAGCTTCTTCACCTCCGATGATTTGTTCTCGAACGCTCGAACGAATCCTGAGTCCCACGGCCCCCGGCTCTAGGATCTCATCTCTCTTTCTCGTTAAAGCCCAGAAGGTCCAGTCCAACTTCATATTCTATTGTGAGAAGTTCATGTAGTTTGTCGAGATCTAGGATCTGGAACAGTTTGTCCCGAGTCATCATCTCTCGAAGACAAGTCTGAGAGTGAGCGAATAGAACGATATAGTTAAATGGTCAATGTTCTGATTTCCCTAGCTCGCTTGCCCCTCCTTGCTCTAAACGCAACTAGACATACGAGGTGTATTTGTAAGATATTATAATGTTTCAGGAATGATACCTAATTTGATTTATTTTTGCAGTGATCATCTCGATTGATTATAGTTAGTTTTTAATCGTAAATGACCGGTAATGATGTGTATGTATATGTACCTGACATATTGATGGAAAGCCGATGATGGAATTCCACAGGAGGTGGCGCTGGGGAAACGAAAAAAATTATATATAGAGAGCTTATCTCGAGATTAGTTCCTTTATTTTGGTTTTCTTTTTTTCTATATTCATTCATATTCATTTATTTATTTATATCTATATATACTTAGAGATAGAGGTAGAGTCAATCAATTATCAAAACTGATTGATTCTTTAATATTGAACCTATAATTAATACCATCCAATAGTTTCTACTGTCTCTTCCCACATTATACCAACTCTAATTTATAGATTATCATTTATTTTTATATATAGCGTCTCTTCATCAAAATGGGATATACTGATAAATATAGAAACACTCTGGCAGTTGACATTTTAGAATGGACTGGTCTAGTAAAGGTTCCTTCTAATTTTCAACCTCAAACTATAAGTACTGATAATGCTACTACGGCTTCTTCAGCTCATAAACATACTTCTAGTGATGATTTAGAAGCTGCTATCGAAGAAACTATTAAGACTTCTGATAATGATGATGAAGAAGGTACTACAAAAGAAACTATTGAAAAGGAACTGTCTATAGCTGGTGGTGATGATGAGGATTCTGCTAATGTGCCACCACCTGATCCTTATCTTGTTTCTTGGAATGGCCCTGATGATCCCGAACATCCTCAAAATTGGTCAAAAGGCAAAAAAGCTCTTCTCACTATTGAAGTGATGCTTTTGACTTGCTCAACTTATATGGGTTCTTCTATTTACACACCTGGTCAATTACAAATTCAAGAGAAATTTCATGTTGGTCATGTTGTTGCTACTCTTAATCTATCTCTTTATGTTCTTGGTTATGGTTTAGGTCCAATGGTTTTTTCTCCATTATCTGAAAGTGCCTCAATTGGTAGAATGCATATTTATATGATTACTCTATTCTTTTTCTTCTTGTTACAAATCCCTGCCGCTTTATCTCCTACTATTGGCGGTTTAATTACTGTGAGATTTATAACTGGTGTTTTGTCTTCACCAGCTGTTTCAACTGGTGGTGCAACTCTTGGTGATTATATTGATCCTCAAGTTTTACCACTTTTCATTGCTTTATGGGCCATTGGTGCTGTTGCTGCTCCTGTTTTAGCTCCAACTCTAGGTGCCGCCATGGTTGATGCGAAAGACTATCGTTGGATCTTTTGGCTGTTAATGATGATTTGTGCCTTCACCTTTTGCTTACTTACATTTTTCTTTCCTGAAACCTTGCCAGCAAATATTCTTCATCGTCGTGCTAAACGTATTAGAAGAGAAACTGGTGATGATAAATATTATACAAAGGCTGAATTAGATGAAAAGCATATTTCTTATAAAGAGAAAATGAGAGAAATATTTGTTAGACCATTTGCTTTAATTCTTAGTGAGCCTGGTGTTCTTGCTTTTGATTTATATATTGCATTGGCATATGGATGCTTTTATTTGTTTTTTGAGGCTTTCCCAATTGTGTTCTCAGGTGTTTATCATTTTACTTTGATTGAACTTGGTTTATCATACTTTGGTTTCTGTGTTGGATGTATCTTTGCTTATATCTTGTTTCTGGCATATTTGACTCAGTTTGCTGTTCCAAGATTTCAAGCTGGTACATTTAAACCGGAAGATTTCTTGGTCTTGTCAATGTGGGTATGTTTCTTACTTCCAACTTCATTATTCTTGTTTGGATGGACGGCTCAAGAACATTGGATTTTACCTATTATTTGGGAGATTCCTTTTATTATGGCGGTATTTAATATTTTCCAATCTTCATTTGCTTTCCTCTCTTTGAGTTATCCCAGATATTTGGCTTCAGTGTTTGCTGGTAATGCTTTTGTAAGATCCAGTTTTGCTTGTGCTTTTCCATTATTTGGTCAAGCTATGTATGATAAATTAGCTACTCCTAGATTTCCTGTTGCTTGGGGATCTAGTTTATTAGGATTTTTTACATTAATTATGGCTGCTATTCCATTTATTATGTATAGATATGGAGAGATGCTTAGAGGTCGTTCGAAGTATGCTAATTAAAGAGAACAAATAAAAAATCATTGCACAATTTAGTAGATAATTAAGGAGCACATGAGAGTTGGGTATGGATTAGAGAAGCTTCTATATATTGAATACATAATCAATAGAAATATATAATAATTAATAATAATAAGGTGCCTCCCGGTTAGCCCAAGGCCCGTACACCTCTGGTGTTAAATTGAAAAGATGCAGATTGTGAGAGATATGGAAGTCAATCAGCTGTTGTTACTCTCGACAGTTAATTATTCCTCCGGGTCTAGGCACAAATCTCAAGCGCCGCGAGATCAGCTTCCAGAGGCCCTGTATTAAGCGTTCTCCTTATCGGTAAATTTGATTTACTCAAACTCACGAAAACCAACTGTTCAAAACTGTATAGATATAATCTCAGATGAAAGGTATTGCAAAGGTACAGCAACGGTACAGTCACAGTGACTGTTCAGTAAGTACGCAGTTCTTCCATCAGATAAAACCTGCATAATGCATGCTTGCGGCTTTGCATCTGGATTGATAACAAAAATGATTTGTTACAGCAGCTGTTAACGTACATAACATTGCCATGTAGTGTAGTAGATCGATTGTAGATCTAGATCTACTTAGTCTATTGACACTGCAGATTGCTAACGTCTGGGTGCATGTGAAGAACAAGAATAATGATCGAAGAATTAAGATATTCAATTTATTGAACACGCCAGTTATGGTAAAGTATTCATGTTATATTGGCTTTAGCAGATTTACTTAGAATGTTAGCTGAATTAAGTGAAAGGTGATTCAACGATGGATAACAACGTTATGGCAGCTAAATTCGAAGTATATATCCTTAGGATTCCGGCTGAACTTTAACCACAGTTAGTGAAAGTAAGTCAAGTTATTTAACGGTTAAATTACGGAGTTAATGTAATGTTAAAGTTAACGTTAATCGAGATGATTTCACATTATAAAGTCAAGTTAACGGTTAAAATTCATTTTCCAATATTTCTATCAATTTGCTACATAACCGACCCAAATTTATATTCTTTCTTTTTAGTTGATGGGGACTCCGGCTAAGCACTTACATAACTCGAAATCATAAACTTCAAGCGAAACTGATTTGTAGAAAACCGGATCTATCATCTATACCTACCTAGAATCTCTATGAGCAGCGGGATGGATGATGATTAAACATATCGTCTATTACTTATCATCCGATCTCGGCCTTGAGTCACGTGCCGCACATCTCGGAATATTAACGTTATTATGCGTTAACCCCGTTACATCCCCCCCTTGCTCACCCACACAACTTAGCAACAATCATCCAACCAGCCATCATCCCCAACTTATCTTCATACTCTTTCCATTCATTCTTTTCTACCATTATATTTTCCTCAGTAATCCTTTAATTTCATTGGAGGGAAGAATATATAGATATATAGTATCCCTTCCAAGTCTTTGTGGGTTCATTGTTTTAGGTT
The DNA here is from genome assembly GCA_030579875.1 of Sugiyamaella paludigena. NCBI lineage: Eukaryota > Fungi > Ascomycota > Dipodascomycetes > Dipodascales > Trichomonascaceae > Sugiyamaella > Sugiyamaella paludigena. The sequence continues at coordinate 450,870 of JAKTRU010000013.1, read as the reverse complement.
TTGTTAGGTGTTAGGTGTGTTTGTATTGAGATATTGTTTTTGGTTGTTGCTTTGCTTTCACGGGATTAGGTAGCCCCCACCACCTCTTAAATGCCCCCATCATCGTTGACAAGTCCTCAATCTACCGGATTGTTATATCGACACCGGGATTCAGTCAAGGTAGGGGAGATATATCGTTATATTATCACTTATACCCCAAATCCAGCCAAAATAACTGATGTGGTTTCACCTGATAGTTATTCATTATGGTTAAAAGTGAAAAATCTTGAATCAGTTGCTCTAAGGGCTGCATATTTGGCTGGTCCATATATTCTCTATGTGGATGTTCGGCCAAAAGATTATGATCAAAATATTAAAGCATATTCATCTGCGGATCAACCGTCTTATGAACCACAATTAAAAGCTGGACAAAGTTTTCATGTTCAATTATTTATGAATAAAGTTAGTTCATGTCATACTTGGATAGTGGATGTTGTTAGTCAGATCATTTTTTCGCCTAATACTAATGTTCATTTTGAACTGGTAGTAGGTAGAACCCGTGAAAGTATTCATAATTTACCTACTCACACGGGTGGTGATTTGTTTCATCTTAATGGAAGACCTGTGAATGATCCTGAAGGAACTCTCCAAGTTCGTAGGTTAGATACTATCGATTTATGGCACCAACCTACTCCTAGAAATGATAAACCTTTACATATAGTTGTACTTACTCATGGTTTACATTCAAATACCGGCGCTGACATGTTATATGTCAAGGAAAAAATCGATGAAATGGCAGTTAAAACTGGTGAGAATGTTGCTGTTAGGGGATATTTTGATAACGTCTGTAAAACGGAGAAAGGAATTAAATATTTGGGTCGAAGATTGGGTGATTATGTTGTTAAAACTCTGGTACCTTCATTATCAAATTTAGGAGTACCGATGAAAATTTCTTTCATAGCTCATTCTCTTGGAGGACTTGTACAAACGTTTGCTTTAGCTCATATTCAAGTCAATTATCCGGAATTTTTTGATAAGATCAAACCTGAAAATTTCATTTGTTTAGCCACTCCATTTTTAGGCTTATCTAACGAAAATCCTAAATATGTTAAATTTGTATTGGATGTGGGATTTGCCGGTAAAAGTGGTCGTGATTTAGGATTAACTTGGAAATTTGATCAATTGAAAAAGCATAAAAAGCCAATTCTACAGATTTTACCTACTGGTCCTGCTCATAAAATACTTGTGAAATTCAAACATCGAACTATATATGCTAATTCTGTAAATGATGGTATAGTTCCATTACGAACATCAGCTATACTTTATTTAGATTGGAGGGGCATATCAAAGGCGAGTATGGCTCAAAAAGATAATCCTCAGTCTCCTACTTCGCCTGATAATACTGCTAGCAGTGATAAACTATTAAAGGATAGCCTTAAGGAGGGAACTAATAATAGCGATAATTCTTCTAGTGAGGATCCAATAGCGGATGCACAAAGGGCCTTTAATGGTGGCAGTAGTAGTTCCGGCGCCTCTGTAAGTCGACCATTAGATGACTTTATTAGTATGGTCAGTTCACCTGTGTTATCATTTTTCTCATTCATGGCTCCTCAGGTGGGGTCGAAAAAGCATGGTAAAATATATAAACGTAGTCAAACCATAGTTGGTAGCAACAGCGATAATAACAACAACAAAAATAGTGATAGTGAGACCGAAGATGATCATAATATTTTTGAAGGTATTCCTAAATCTACATCTGCTATCGAGTCGGGTCTGTCTGTACTTATTCCACCTTTACCACCACCAAGTTTCATCAATGACCCATCGACGCGGCCAAAAACGATATTTCATGATAAATTATATAGTGACAAGGATTTACCTCCTCCCTTATTTAGGGCCAGAACTTCTCTGTTAACATTGGGCCAAATCCACCAAGCTAGTACTAATAGTAGTATTCGCAGCACTTCTAGTAGCAGCACGAATTCTACAAATGATGGGTCTCCTACTGCTAGTAATCAGGTTGAAAAGTCGAAATTGGAGGAACGATTGGCAAGAGAATGGCATAAAGAAATGACGTGGCGTAAAGTATTGGTTAGGCTTGAACCTGATGCACATAATAATATCATTGTCCGAAGAAGATTTGCTAATGCATATGGATGGCCCGTTATTGACCATCTAGTTCAGAATCATTTTGGAGATTCTTCTGCATATACTCAACCTGCTCATCCAAATTTAACGGCTCGCGTCGGAAGTTCACCTCGTATTCCTTCTGAAAAGGGATCAATTAAAAAATCTGATCGTCCATCTGATTCTTGGAAAGATAGTAAAGATTTATCATCAATGATTCATGAGATTGATTTTTCAGAAGATGATGATGATAAGAGCTCATCTGCTGCCGCTACAGGTAGTGGCAGTTTACCAGATAATGACCATCATGGTAAAAGATTAGGCAGTGTCAGTAGTTGGAGTTCTGATACCCAGGCTTGGGAATCCCATCTGAAAATTTCTGCTGATGATGATTCTGACGACGAAGGGATCATTTTAAGTATGGGAGGTATAATTGATAATATAAGGGGACTGGGCGGATTGCCAGTTGCTGTATTGAAAACTGACGAGCCACCTGAGGAACTTGAAGAACGTATTAATTCCATAATGTGATCCCATATATATAAACCTGGAAACAAAAACAAATGTTGAATAACTATTATTACAAGTTGGGGGAATCGGATGTGGTTTAGATTTCAAGTTGCCAAAGGTATAGCTACTGGCCAGCTAATGTCCCGGAGAATGTACATAAGTTTTGTGCATAAGCTATTATTCATAGTATTTATTTATTAAATTAATTTTAATTTTAGTTTAGTTTTTAAAACTTTTTTCATTTCTAATCTTGCCTTCTACGTAAAATACCTCTGATATCTTCGGTATTAAGGTCTGTTAATGATAATTTTTCCTGAAGTTCGGAAATGCTATGTTCATCCATTTCGATATGATCTACAGGCGAACATAACAACAAACAAGCTTGTTCCAACTTCGAAAATGAACTATCTCTGGGTAAAACCCAGACAGACCACATCCCCGTTATATCTCTGGTAAGTCGCTTACCTCCTTCTTGATTGAATTTATTTGCTTGGATAATATAATTCCAAATATACTTCTCCAAATCATTAACAAAACCACGACTGGCTCGTTCGTAATCATTAGTAGAATGGAATCGTCTAAGAAAATTCAACAATTTAGACATTGTTTTAATTGGCTGTACTAACTTGGGAGATATACTATTAGCGTCTGAACTGTTGGGTGAAACCTCCGGTATCCAATTTCCATATCTGAAATATTCTTTCATAGATGTCTGTAATTCTTTTCGAAGATGATTATTGATAGCGATAAATACTTTTTGCTTAAGTTTTTTATAGGATGAGATAGTTTCGTCGAATAACGTACCCTCATCATCTTCATTCTCAGGTATTTTAGCAGGGCCCGTGTTAGCAGCGGCAGTTTTGCGATCTCTTCCGCTAAGCTTGGAAATGTCATCCCAAAGATCTAAAAAGAACAAATCATCACCCCAGGTCTCTAATGAATTTATAATATAGAAAAGACTTCCATATATTCTGCATAATCTCTCCAATCCATTCACTCCTAAAACCAGTTTACTATCTTCAGTAGATACGCCCCCTACGGCCCGAGCTAATGAAGAAGTCATTGATTCAAATGCAGAAATAGATTCAGATAATCGATCATAATATTTATCAAGAATATTAATCTGGATGTCTAGTAAAAATCTTAATCGATAATTAACAGATCGTAATAAACTGTAGTGCTCAGTAATACCTTCCAATAAATCTTTAATGTTAATTGCACAAACAGTAGGTTTAGTATCAGTATTATCAACAGCCTCCCAATCTATTTCCCAAGAATTCGGCATTTCAAGGATCTCCTTATATCTTGATAAGGCTATATCTTTTTCACTGCTTAGCCAGACATCAAACCATTCACTATTAGATGCCAGGATATCGCCAGTTACTCCTCTCCAATTTTCAGTATCAAAAGGGGTGAAATAAAATTTATCTCTTAATAAAGTATCAAATGCTATTATCTCATGTATAAGGTGAGATAATATGTAAGGTTCTTGAAGTAGTTCCGACATCATTGATCGCAATTTTCGGTAAACTGATGGAAATAAAGAAACAATAAATTCATGAATAGCACTTCGGTATTTAAAACCACTTACTGATGACAAAGCTGGCTGTACGATATTGGTAAGAAATTCAACATGACTGTCGATGGTATTAACAACCAAGTTAAACATCCATTCAGGCTTATCTAATCTATTGGTAGGGCGATCACCTTCAAAGTGGAATTTGAATCTAACATCTTCAGCGCGCGCTAAAATCGAAAACGACAGTAATGGTGTTGGAGGCGATGACGGAATTGGCGATGATGACTTAGTAGCAACAATCCCTTCTTCTTGTTCTACCTTAAGAACATTGACAAACAATTTCTGAAATTCAATGCACGATGATGGGTTAGATGCCCTGAAAGTATCTGCAGCTGGCCAATTATTCTTTTCCAAAAAAATCATAAGTTTATTTTGAAAAATATGTCGTATCTTCTTCAACACAGTACTATTGACGTGATCCAGACTCTTTTTAATTAGAGTTGCTGTGACTGGGGGTCTTTTTGATGGTTTATTTCCAGAAGCCCCATTAGTAGCTGCTGATAGTGAGTATGATGATGTGGTTCGTTTACCTCGACTATTACTATCAACCGTAGTAGTCGTCGTCGTCGTTTCTGATATATAATGATGGTGATCGTCAAGTTCCAACTTAATGAGCTCATCGGCCATAGTTGCTAGTTGATGATATAGATCCAATATTTGATTTTCATTCTTGTCATTATTTCCCTCCTCATAACCCTCTAAGGAGATTATTTGTTTTTGTAAGCTTCGAGATAATTGTTCGAATTCACGTAATTTAGAAATTACATGTCTTGCATGAACAAGTTCTTTTACAGCATTAAACTGTTGAAAAATGCCAATTGGAAGACTTTGAGATCTGATAAGTTCAGGGATCTCATCTCCATGGTCACCACTGCCGGTCAATAATGCTGGTGCATTTTCAGGTGATACTTTCAGTTTTTCAAAATAAATCTTCAATTCCTTAACTGCATCCCGAGCAGACTTCTGGTTTGCCTGGCGCTCTAATTCCAACTTATTAGATAAGTCCGATTCCTCTGCCTTCAACCGTATAGATTCCGCGTCAACTTTGACTTTAAGATCATCATAAGAGGAAAATGTTGAATCAAGATAAGATTGTATCGACATGGACAACACACCCAAGGAAGAAAAGACACACAAGAAAAGCTGAATCTCCCAAATACACAAGAATTGAATTTCAATCTATAAAGATATAGTATTAGATGACGATACTAATGGTTAAGTCTCAACCTAAGAGTGGACACACTTCACAATAATTTTTAATATCCTTTTAAATGATATAAATAACCTGCTAAAGGACGTTTTGTATTGGCGAACATCTGGGCATCATCTGGCCTTGACCCCGTTCTCGGGCCTCGATCAACTTGAATTACCATTTAGAATTGACCAGTGACCACTGTAATAAATAAAATTAGAAGAATATATTTCAATTGTTAGATTTCAGTCAATTATTCGATGCCTCCTCCTTCCACATTACAAATCATCTTAATCTCATTCTTCAGCCTGAATGAACGCCTAACCCTCACATCACGTGATTGTTCTTGAATTTTAATTTCGATTTTTGGCATCACCAAATTTCATAGAACTCTGACCTTCGTCCTATTCACTGTTCATCATTTGTTTTCAGGATCTATTCATAGAATCAATTATTTAAAAATGGCTAGTAAGTTGGAAGATTATTCTATTTCTTTTCTCATCTTCTATTTATTAACAACTTTGTTTTTTAGAGGATAAATCGAGGATGACTTTGATCAAATTGATCTCAAGTGCTAAAACTGGATACATGCGATATATTTTAAGACCAAGGTCTTCGCCTGTTGTACGACAAGTTAGATATGATCCTATAGCCCAAAGACATGTATTATTCGAAGAGGCCCGTAAACGTAAAGTGGCTGAAGTAACAAAGCCTGTTTTCCGTTAGAGCGAAGAGACGAAAATATATTTGTACATATAAATAAAAGTGATGAAACAAGAATAGTGTGAACTATTGACAGTGAGGTAGTTATGCGTGTCTTCTGAACTGAAGCAACCGGCAGCTCTCGAGCATAGAACCATAGGTGTGGGGCTATACCCCAGCCGCCGGTCTGGAGCATCTTCAACCAGCTATTGGATTTGCATGTATGGTGACAGTTTTGATGTAAATCTTGGTTAATGGTCGATTTTTCTTATCAACTGGAACCCCTTCAAGTCTATCCAGTGTATCCCAACCGTCTATAATCCGAGCAAATATCGTATATTTCCCGTCAAGATGCACCTGTTTATTATAAATGATAAAGAATTGGCTACCATTTGTGTTTGGACCAGAATTAGCCATAGATACAATGCCTCTAGTATTATGTCGAAGTGTTGGCCGAATTTCATCTTTGAAAGTTCCTCCCCATATAGATTCTCCACCTTTTCCCTTGCCAGTAGGGTCACCCATCTGAACCATGAAATCTCTGATATTCCGATGGATCAAAGTTCCATCATATGTTCCCTTTGCACAATGACCGAGAAAGTTTTCCGCTGATAATGGGCATGTTTCACAAAAAATTTCCAGTTTAAGATCTCCTAGATCAGTATGAAGCTGGAGAAGTTAGTCAGTGAATTGATAATTTATAGATACTTTACACTTACCGTAACAGACATGATATGACAAGGAGTATTGCCGTTAAATCAATCTTACAACACAACTAGCATCAAAATCTATCTTCTATTAAAGTTATAAAATTGATATCATCGACCTCTGATTTAATGAAGAAGAAGTGATGAAGCAATGAAATCCATCTCTTCGAAAGCTGAAGAATCGAGTTCTCGCTCCGGCTCTAACATTCAAACACGTGATTTTATACGTAGCCGCGCGCGCGCATGTCCGCGCTTCCCCTGAATTAAATATTTCGACGCGTTCTTCTTATCATCATTTCGTTCTCTTCTTCTTTAATCGAATCTCTATTTCTTTCAGAATCTGCTGCTATTTAGTTTTGATATTTCTCTCTGATATTGTGTTTCTATCTTATTGACTACTATGACTAAACACTTGACAGAAGAGGAGGAAGCAAAGAAGAATGTAAGTTATATAGCTGAGGCGGAAGGTTGTTAATTTCTTCTAACTTCTCACTAGAGGCTCAAATCGGCTGTATGGTTCACAGTAGGAAAAATAGTCGATGAAGAAACTCAGAATCTTGGGACCACAGCATCTCAACAATTCACAGCTGCTTTAGCAGATCTGGTATTTAATCAAGCGGGTAAGAAAAGTGAAAGTAGTTAAATGAAGATGTGGCTACGCTCCGGAGATGATTAGATACTTTGAAATTTCAATACGCTAACACCTTCAGTTTTATTGGGTTCTGACCTGGAATCTTTTGCTCGTCATGCTAAGCGGAAGACAGTGAATGCAGATGATTTACGAATGGTCTGTAGACGTAATGCTGGCTTACAACAGGTTTTGAATGAATATATTATAGATTTGGAGGATAAAAGTGTGCGAGAAGAAGATCAATAAGGGATATAGTTCGTAATGAAGAGAAGTGGATTATCTTGTTTTTGGGGGAGTGGGAATGTTTGCTAGGATGCAGTCTAGAATTTAGAGTCTCACAACTACATCCTATATACGACAAGGATAACTGAGGACCCGCCTTAATACCCCTCATATCGGTTGTTTTAATATTCAGGATAAGAAATAATCCTCCAACAGATCCACCCCAAACTGCCGCATGTGTTGAAATTCTGTGGATACCATGATCTAGATCGCAGCCCCCTGGAAGAAACGGACGTTTGAAAGAATTTGTTCTTTCGATTAATTTGCTTCTCATAAGATTGTGCCTTGACCTTGAGCGAGCTAGCTACGGGCTGAATCAAGGAGCTATTAGATGTACGTTACTACTTTGAGAATTGAAACTTATTCCAGCAAAGAATGCAAAGTCATATAGAATTCCGAAATAAGCTATGGAAAATGATATAGACAGAATGGTGTTTCCAGCCTGTGGGGAATAAAAGTTCCCCAAAGAAAGAAAATGAAGAATCTAACAAATCGAGGGTTGAGGGGAAAACGGCCGTTTTTGTCATATCACCAGTGGCTAGGTTCCGGTAACACCTGCTCTTTATTCACTTTTGACTTGATCTCTGGGCCGTTAGCTCTAACGGGTCATGCTTCTGTTTATCTGTCGTAACTCTGGCAGCCAGATTTTCGCTTTGGGTTGCCGGAGGATTTCAGGGTACTTTAGACTCGATTAAGTCTTTCATTTGAGGCATGCTAGTTAACACAGAAGAAATTGTTGGGGGAATGTTATTTATTAATTCTTCTTCAGAAAAACTATTTAAAGAGAAGATTTCCCCCTATTTCTTTTAATCTTCTCTTCTTCTTCTCTTTCTTTGGGCGTGTTCGTGTGTGCTGGAAACTATTTTGAATTATTTAAAGAAGTTGCTAATTAATAAATTGCTTTACCGAAATATATGTTAGTAATCCCGGCTGCCGAAAGAAAATGGCTATGTTAGGTTCTTTATCTCTCAGCAAGCCCAAGCAGATGGCATTAGCTGAAGCTCTTTACCTCCCGAGGAGAGAATCTAAAGCCATCTAGTTTATTCTCAGGATTGATAGTTACATAATTATTAACAGTATCCAGTAGCCTGGCCCAGATTCTCTCTGATTCTGAAAATTAGGTGAGGGTAAAGATAGAATTTTCCCTTGAGGCATGATTTTTTAATAGCCTCAAAATGTAAGACGTCTCTATTCACTGGATCTGAGAGAGATATTGTCGGGGAGATATTGTTGGGAGAATATAAGTTGTTGGCTCTATTGTAGATTTTTAGAAAAACTATTTAAAGAGATGGTTGTGCCCGACTTTCTTTCAAATTTGTTTTTGTTCTTTGGACGTGTTCACACGTCCAATGCGGTTACCAATGTGGCAGTATAATTGGGACATAGCTTAAAAACTTGCTAATTAATAAATTGCTTTATCAAAATATTTAACTGTGAAGTCTCTTAACTAGATCTCTTATGGAATGGAGTCTGACTCAGTTGGATCAAGTGAGCCTAGCTTTGCCTCCGGCAGCTGGGCAGGGCTCCAGATCCCCAGATCCCCAGATCCTAGTTCTCGCTTTGTTAGGCAGGATTTAAATTCGTGATTGATGTCGGCCGATTTAGTCATGATATCTGTTATCTCTTCAACACTTATCGGCGTCATTTTTCCAATAATAAATCATCATCTATACAGAATCGGACTCTAAGCTGAGCTTTTGGATGCAACTAAAACGTAAACAGAAATATGAAACTAACTGAGCTGCTCCATAAAATCTGTCTGCGGCGGACTGAACCTAGTTGAGGATTCTTGGGCCTACCCACAGTTCTATTAGCCTCGAGCGAATCTAGCTGGGTCTGGAGTTATTGCTCCAGCCACCGAAGGCCACCCCTAATCTCACACTGGAGGTGGGAACTCAGCCTGGAGAGTGCTTGGGGTTATCTCCGACTGAGGAGAATCGGACCGAAGCGGCCACCGGTGAAACGAACTCAGGGGTCACGGCAGCTACGACGACTGATTGGGCCGAGTCAGCCTTACTTGCCTTTACCAGCGCCAAGCGGCTACAACTGCTGGACGGCTGATTCAAACCCTTACCCACATAATGACCTGAGAACCAATTTTTCATCTTCTCGAGGTAGTAACAACCCAAGCATCTTCACCATCTTCCTCATCACGGCAATCAATCAGCTTCATACTAGCACATATCGGGGGGTTAAGAACTGTTAGTTGTTTGGAGTGTATCTGCTATCGGTAAATATGCCTAGATTAAGGCCACTGTTCAAGGGCTTGAATGCTGCTGTTGCAGGGGTAACGTATAAGACCCCAGCATCTCATTCTGGATTTTTAACTCGTACTGGGAGTAGTGGTGGTTTGAATCCCAGTATCATTGGTTACAGAAATCTTTCATTTACTACAATTACATCATCAGCTAGTAGAGAACGAGCGATTGCCAAGATTAAAGACCGATTAGAAAGTTTAACTAAAGAATATGAAGATTTTAATGGAATTCATCAATCACAATCTGAAGAAGATGTTCGTGGAACAAACCTTATAAAATTTAATGATTATCTACATAGACGTGGAGATTTGGAGAAACTTCGAATTGTTCCTAGAGATCAAGCCTTTTATATGGCTAATCCACCTCATGAGGAAATCATGCGTAAATTGAATGATTTATTACAAAAGAATGTTAATTTACCTTTGGCTAGTCCACAAGAATACAAACGACCTATTTGGTTATCCATGAAGGATTATGCCACTATGGCTGGAGGTACTAGATTACGACCATCAGATTATAGGGATTTTATTAAATTGGCCTCAAGGTTGGATTCAATAGATCCCCAGTTAATCCCACAGGATTTATTAGCTATTTTAGATGCTTTTAAACGTAGTGAATCTGTTTCGTCTAGTAAAAATGCTATTAAACTATTAGATGAAAATGGTAGAGCTATTGCTGTAGGAAGAAGAAAATCCTCTTCAGCTAGAGTCATTGTGGTTAAAAGTGGTGATGAAATCAAAGGACAATTCTTGGTTAATGGTAAACCTTTAGATGTTTATTTTCCTCGTTTACAGGATAGAACAACTGCTATTTATCCTTTAAAAGTCATTGAAGGTATGACCTCATATAATGTGTTTGCTACTGTGCATGGTGGTGGATTAACCGGCCAATGTGGAGCTATTGCTCTTGGATTAGCAAAGGCTATAATTATTCATAATCCCATCCTTGGTAAACGATTATCCAAAGCTGGTTGTACAAAGAGGGATGTTCGTCATAAGGAAAGAAAGAAGCCGGGCAAACCAAAGGCAAGAAAATCCAATACATGGGTCAAGCGTTAACACCGCAACACGCATTATCTGTTCTTGTTTGTACATATTTTTGTTATTATTATATATATATATTTATATTGTAAATTTGCACCTGCTCACGGTTAGGTCTGTCTTCTTCTTCTCTAGCTTAGGACCTCTCCGCTCGAAGTCGCATCTCCACGCCAAGGGTCCAGTTGGAACCGAACCTAGATGTCTGGCCCATTGTACTCCCTCTATCTTCATGGAGAATAAGAGAGCGAAAGAGATAATTACGGACTCGAATCAGCTCCGCCGACCATACAGAAGCGGCTCATTGCGGCTTGCTTCGGTTCATAAATAAGCCGCACAAACATTCATCCTTAAATAGACAGTAAGATCTAGACGAGATGTTTGGAAGTCCTTTTATTCATCTCCTCAGGATTCGAAGTGCCATTGGAGTCATGATGATTAAACGGTTTCACAGGAATATTCACTATACAGGACTCCTCCTCGAATCATCGTCGAGTGGATCTGCCAAAGCTTCCAAACCTTTAGGACTTGCATATGTATGACTTTTTCTTCTTAGTTCTCTTAGTTTTTCAGTTCTAACATGTAGTTTATTGAGACTTCAAAATCCAAGCAACTTTGGCGGTTTATAATCCGAACTGCATATCGTATGTGAATTTTGTAATAAATTACTTCTATTGAATTGCTTCTAACCAATAGGTGTCCCTGATATAAACCGACGAAAAGAGTTGATTCAATGGGCTCGGCATGATTTCGAAAGTCATAGGAATGAGACAGATGTGGTATGTATTTATGTAGCATGGGTTTATGGTATTGCGATTTTTCTCGAGCTGACCAATAGGACAAAATCAAATATCTGGTTTCAACCGGTACTAAGGAAGCCAACAATATGGCCAAGTATCTTCATTTGCAATAAGAGAGATCATGTCAAAAAAGATTATTTATTATCGTCTTGTAAAGTATTCATGTAAATAGTAAAACTTGTATTAAGTGAAATTCCCCGGCAGGGCTCTAGACCCCTTTCTCGTAGATATTTTAAAAAAAAATAGGTTTATTTATTATACAGTTTCCTAGAATTTCAGAAGTCAGGTAATCTAATTCTATACTCTTCAAATGGAAATACTTCTTAAAATAGTTAATGACTTGTCTTGGGTAGCACCAATTCCATCTAAAATATTCTCGACAAATGACGAAGAAATCCCTCTCTCTTCAGCCCATGGTGCTAACTCATCTAAAGCTCGTTGATACCTCTTATTACGAGAATTTTTCAAGTCCAGAGCTTTCTGTTGTACAACTTGGGAATGAACTTTAACATGTTTAAGAAGGTCATCACTGGCTTTTGCATTAAATTTGAATTGATGACGATAAGCCTTTAAACGGGCTATGAATCCTGTCACTATTTTACAAGTTTCTAAAATAGTGAAGGCTCTATGTAACCACTTCCATGAGAGATGTTCAACCTCTGTTAGTGAGAATATTTGGAGTTGCTCTATCTTTTTACTTATATCGGTGTAAGATTTTTCCGAAAGCTTATCTTCCGAGGATGCAGCAAGAAGAGCAACAACCTCTAATGACCATATCTCTTCTTCAGTGAATTCTTCAGATGAAGTTTCAAGATATATAGTCTTCAGACTAATAACAAGTTCCCTGAGGTAATCAGGTTGGATGATACTTGCGGTAATGAGATTACGAATAATATTTTCCCTAAGTGTAAAAGCCTTGACCCAATTGGGACCTTGCTTCGGACCCACAGTAAGTAAATCAGAAATACGTAAACATTTCTGCTCTGTTTCCATGGACTCGAAATTGCTATTGGCAATCGTAGAAAAGTCTCTATTATCATACAGAGTGCTAGGTTCACAATCAAAGTCTTTTTCTAATGCAGACAGGGTAGCGTTACCATAAGGATCAGCTAATCTGTGGATTTTGACGTTCTCAATCTCTAATAATCGTGAATTCAGACTATAGTTAATCTTTCGATGAAGGTCAATTAATCCTTCAATCTGAGTATAAGAAGACTTGGAAAGAGCATATTTGGTATATTCAGAAATCTCGTTTGGATGACAAACAAACAAGTTGTCCTCCTTTTTTTGTTTCTGACGCTGTTCATCCTCAACAACCCTATGAATCAAATTACGGATAGGATATAATGTACCACAACGAGTAAACAGAGAATAGGATAAATTTTCGTTTTGAATCGATTTAATTGCTAAGGTGTCATAATGACCTTGAGCCTTGACAAATGCACCAAGAAGGACATATAACCTTATGAGCCATAAACGCACATAAAACTGATGTTTATCAGATATGGCAGCAGTTTCAAGGAGAATAGCTGCCTTTTCAAGTCGATAATTATCCTGGTCGTTAGAGAGAATGGCAGAACTAGCCATTAAAAGGAAATCATCACCACTAAAATAATCTTTTGGATCTTTACCAGTAAGAAGGGGTTTGGAGTTATTATACAATTCTATAAGGTTGTCTATTGATGAGGAAGAATAATAAAAATCGGTGGTCTTCAGTGAGTTGCCTAAATTATAAATTTCAGAATCCTCATCCCGTGGCTTAATTGAGGAGGACGCTCTTGTCGAATTCTTTTGAAATAGTCTCTTGAATTTAGCAGTATTCACTTTCCAGTCCAAGGATGTTTCTGCTTGAATCCTTTGTTCATCTTTATCTAACCATTCAGCGAATGCATCGGAATCGAAGACTTCCAATATGGTATATTTTTTGAGATCTTCGTATGCACATCGTTTGTTCCCTAGTGCAGTAAAATATGAAAATGCACTATTCATCAGCTGGCTGCTAGTGGTATTACTACTAATAGAAGCATATAAATCCACTAATGCTAGTCTAGAGTTACGTGAAGCAGGTGTAAAAGATTCAATGAACTTCCGAGCCGTTTCGATATAATTAGTATCAGTTACATTGGCTAATTTTATTGCTGCCTTGTTAATGGCAGTCCAATAAAGCCAATTATCAAGAGCATTAGTCTCTAACAATCTAATTGCTTCGGTGAATAACAGCTCCCATTTCTGGGATTTTTCGAGAATATTCAATAATAGAACAATTAAATCAAGTGACTCCCAATTACGAACTTGTTCAGACATGAGATAATCAATCTGTCGAGAGCTGTCAACCATTCCAAGAACCAACGCATTAACATAACCTTCCTGAGCATTTTCAAAAGGTTCTATCTTCTGTAACATGCGACTAGCTAACATAGGATATATCTTTCGTTCAGATTCTGAAGCCTCTGGAGATAAAGTCTCCGTTCCATTATAACAAAGATAAATAGATAACGCAACTTGTAATGTAGATTTTCTTGTTTGTAATACCTTCTGTTGAGCCATGGAAACCTTAACAAACCCTTTTAAAGAATCTCTATCAATCATAGAATCTTGCCATAATTCTAAAATTTGTGTATCAGTAGGAGCTTTTCGAGCTGCCAATTCGAATAAGGAATTGATTTCTTGATCTTCTCCATATTTGACAAAAATAGTACGTAAAATATTCAAAATAGATACTGAAGTGGGTCCTAAAGAGCTGACCTTTTTAGCAGTATCCAATGCTTCCTTATGTTTATTCTGACAAGCAGCTACGAATGCTGAAACAGATAGCCAATATGAGTGATTTGGAGATTTTTTCAATTCTTTATTAATCTTCACCGATGCTTGTTTATAAGATCCGGCATCAATCAACTCCCAAAGGGAATTAAGTTCCCGAGCCGATGTTGACATGGATCTCTATTCTTCCTCTTCTACAAACTCCGACAGAGAATGGATGAAATGAAATTCACAGGTCACCGCTCAAATAGAAAACGGATGAAATGAAATTTACAGGTCGTTATCATCTCTTGAGCTCATTAATATTGGTGAAAATATTCCTTTAAAAGAAAGTTTTCTTCAAATTTCATTACCTTTATAAGCATTTTTTCAGGGGTTGAGAAGTTGGTCCCACCTCCAGACTTGTCCGATTATCAACATCATTAAGAGAGATTTAATCGGATAGACATAATCGCAGGTCCAGTGGATCTTTTATATACCTCCGATGGCTTGCGGTCTACCCCAATCTCCGTGGCTCGCTTCGCTGGGGTCCAGACTATTTCAAGAACCAGGCAAAAGATATTCGGCATACTTTCCTTGGTCCAGGACAAAATCGTGATGATAAATATGATGAGTGTTATTCAACACGATTTCCCCTCGAGCAGATGAGATAAACGGAAAGAGGTCTCGAATTACCCCCCAGCCGCCAGAGGCGAACAGAGGACAGCAGAAAAAAGCCAAATATTTCGGCGTGCGGGCAAAAACACCCATCACGTGATTAATGGTAGCCGCGCGCTCAGATGTGATTGACATTACTTGCATATAATTTTTTTTTTTCAAAATAAATCTTCACTTCAAACCACTCTTTATATTCGTTTTCATTTATTCATTCAAATATTTGTTTTGTGCTTGAATAGAAGAATAATTTTTAATTTCTAGTTTCATTTGATTTTCCTCTTTTTGATAACTGGAAATATTTTACGTTTTTTGAAATCAAAAGAATAACAGACAACTTAACAATGTCGGCTGTATATAAAACTCTTTCCAAAGATGGAGGAAAGTCAAATTCATCATCATCCGATAAAGAGACTGTAAATTATAAAAATAAACAAAGGGTTTTGGTAATTTCATCTCGTGGTGTAACTTATAGACATCGTCATTTAATTAATGATTTATCTAATATGATGCCTCATGGTCGTAAAGAACCTAAATTTGACACTAAATCAAAATTGTATCAACTTAATGAAATCGCCGAACTTTATAATTGTAATAATATCATGTATTTTGAAGCCAGGAAACATACTGATTTATATCTTTGGTTATCAAAAGCTCCTAATGGACCTAGTTGTAAATTTCATATTCAGAATATTCATACCATGGATGAATTAAATTTCACTGGTAATTGTCTTAAAGGATCTCGTCCAATATTATCATTTGATAGTACTTTTGATCAAACTCCTCATAATAGACTTGTTAAGGAATTATTATTACAATCATTTGGAGTACCTCCTAAAGCTCGTAAATCAAAACCTTTTATTGATCATGTTCTTACCTTAACTATTGTTGATAATAAGATTTGGTTTAGAAATTATCAAATTTCTGAAAATGCTTCAACTAATGCTAATGATGAAAGAAAAAATAAAGGTGAGACGGAATTATCTTTGGTAGAAATTGGACCAAGATTTGTTATGACTTTAATTACAATTTTAGAAGGTTCTTTTGGAGGTGCTGTTATCTATGAAAATAAGGAGTTTGTTTCACCTAATTTTGTCCGAGCTCAATTAAAATCACAACAAGCTGCACAGGCTAAGTCTCGTTCCGATGCTGCTTTACAGAATAGAATCAAGCGACGTGAGACTGTTCTTGCTGCAGATCCTCTTTCAGAGACTGTACTTTTCAAGTAATGAGATAATGATATAATAATAAATATTGACATTAACCTGCGGTAGTCACCGAACTGTCGCTGAACCATACTTGACCTCTTACTCAGAGTTGTTACGCCTAATCTCTGAGGTTCCCATTTATAAAAATCATATCTTATAGGGGAATTGCAATTCTCTTTCTTTAATAATCTTGATATCGTTAAAACTCTCATGCTCGATTTCCAGTCAGGAATAGTACTGGATTGACCCATTTATCTCCTCCTCATGTTCAGCGTGGGAAGACCAGTTTCTTTCCATACGGTCTAATTCGAGGACTCAATTGTGTACGGGGGCTTCAGAGAAGCCAAGGTTAAGGAAATAAATTAAAAATTTATTTCACTGAGCAGGCGCTGAGCAGGCACAGAATATCCCATAAAAACAAGATCTAAGGCGTACCTGGAAGTGTTACCACTGCCCATAGGGGAAGTTACAAAATGGCGAGTGACCAGCGCAACTACACAGAAACGTTAGCGTTAATCCCTATGACACAGCATTTCTATTATGGGTCCTAGTCCTCTGAATGCAGGTCAGAGCATATCTAAAGTATCAATTGGCTGAAGGAAAGTCATTCGTTGTCTCACGATTATCTCCTGTGAGACCAACGGACCTCATTAGACTCATAACCTTAGTCTACAAGAGATGCAGAGGTCATCGAAGTGAGGACCGGGACCGTACAGCTTCAATCCGGGTGCCGTACTTAGACAAACGCTTGTAGAGGCATCCACATTAAATTCTGACGCTATGCGTTTGTAAGATCGAGAAATGCAAACCGATGGGGGAACTGTTATTGGCCTTAGCTGTAACAAGCAGAGAGGTCCCTCCCGGTTCTGATTTGCGAAAAATGTATTGAACTTAAATTTTCATTTACAGGGAAGCGCTTCCCCTATAGAAACATTACAAAACAAAAGAAAGCTAAGAGTCAGGTCATACATGTCCTGTCTCAAGTCATAATGATCTTAATGCTTGGAGCTTTCAGGAGTAGAAGATTCTTGTTGCTTAATGAAATCACTGAAATGTTAGCATATATCCGGACATAAGCAAATCTTATGACGATAGGCAACCGCGGTAAGACTTACAGAATAAATTTCTCTTCCTCAGAGCTACCAGCATTAATTGGAGGTGCAGAAACGGTTTTTTTACCAGATGTAGCATAAACGATATAAGCAGTCAAGGCACCGAAAGTAGCCATACTGAGCTAAAAAGATGTTAGAAGAAAGAAGATATATGAAGTCGTCTAATTAATCAGATTTCAAGGATGGAAAGTGGATAGACAGAAATCTGGCAGTAACGAACAGCCAAGTACAGAACCAAACGACATTTAACGGATAACGATTAAAATAAATCCGGACCTCTTAATTTCCGAACCGAGAAATCAAGTTCCGGATGAATTATATCCAATTCTAAATTTCATACCTGGTAAGACTGGAAAGTTCGTCCAAAAATAACGTAAGCACCCATATTAATGATTGATCTTATATAAATATAATTTGCGATAAAACAGAGAAAAGATCCCAAGTTAAAGTTCAATTTCAAAAGATATATATGATCCACCAAATGTCACTGTTGAAATTCCTGGTGAAGTTCATTTTTTCGAATAGGGTAAGTGCGCATAAGGCCGGCCGGCGGGTACGACATTAGTTACTGGTCTGTTAAGCTAAGCGCGGATGGGACAAGTAGTATGGCGAAAACTGATTGGACGAGCTGGTTTTTTCCCAGGATGAATTCGTGCGGCTGATGGTTTGCGTAGTGAAGTGACTGTAGTTAAGCGCAATCTCTTTCGGCCAATAAACCCTAGTAATAATAAACTGTGCAAAAGAAAGAAATGATTCCGGAGAATATGGAGATATCGAGCGCAATGTAAGTAAGGAGTCTGGGGCAACGCCTCAGCCGCCGGAGGCAGAAATAGGGCTGGCTGCTAGAACTGCTAGGAATGTCACGTCTATTATGAAATCTCCGTCATTGCGGTAACATTGTTGTGAGAATATCTTTGTTGAATATGAGCTCTATATTCCGGTGTTGATGTACTAAGATATATTTGATCATTGAGCTGAATGGCTTCTGCCTCAACCATTTTCTGGTCTCAGGGCTGAGAGATAGAAATGTATCATATTATCTGGACATGTATCATATTATCTGGAACGAAGTTAACCAACGATATGGAACGTCACGGTGCCAGAGATCGAATTTATTCAAATGAAAAAAGACTTATAGGACCACCCTATATGGATCTCAACACTGCTAGGTCCAGAGTAACAGTCCTTCACACTGAACGGTCAATCCAAGATACGTGCGGCTGCAGAATCAGGTAAGTAAGATTTCCCCTGCATGGATCTACTTCAGTCCCTGCATGAAGACACGTTTTTTATAAGATATAAGTTACCTTAATTTCAACTCTCCCATTGATCTCAAATAAAAAATCACCCAATTCATTTAATAATTTGGTCACTTGAACTAATCAACCAGATATAGATAAATTAATAAATTAATTATGCGACCATTAGTTACCTGATCTTTATTTAGCAACTTTATAGTTATAATTTAACAAGTTAACTTTTTTTATTAATTTCAATTGACTTTTTTGTTAAACATCTTCACCAGCGCCTGCTTCCCTTTTAGTTATGATCTTATTGGTTATGATTATCCTCAAAACAACCGACATTTAGTCTCTTGGGTAATTAATTATTTACATTTAGATACAGTAAGCCAGACAGAGGGAGATCTGCGCTAAAGAAAATGTCTTACACAGTAATCTAGACTCGCCTTAGACTATAGATTTAGAATTCCTATCGCGAAACACTCCCAACAATCTTTATCTGGAAAAATGAAATTTAATCTGAAGAGGCATTATTCGAAACCTATCAAATTCTGGAGAATGAAGATTCCGGGCTTATGCGCCGCAAATGCCGCAGTTGGTCTAGGCTTTTTTTACGCGACAAGCCGCATCAAACCAGGATTAAGAAATGCACTTCGCGAGATTCTTACTTTCATTCATTTCATTCCATTTAGCTATTCATATTCGATGTTGAATGAATGATTTTGAATTCTTGACATAATCATCATAGCCTGTAATATTTAATGATCAATGGAAAAGAGGATTCGAGATTCATATGATGAGCAGGAGGACAAACATACCTATAGTAATTCGAATCTGCATGAGAATGGAGATGTGAATGAAAATAGGAATATAAATGGAAATGGGAGTGGAAATGGAAACCTTAATGGAAATATTAATGGAATTATTAATGGAAATGTGAATGGAAATTTGAATGGGAATGGGAATGGCTACTTGAATAGAACTACATATAGAGCCGGAAACAGCACTACAGGTGTATCTACACTAAAGATAAAACCTGCTTTGAACCCAATATTAATGTTAACCCCTGAGAAATTTGCTCGGAAAAGACAGAGAATTCTAGATGAAATGCAGGAATCTCAGAGCAGAGGAATGACAGATGGAAGATTGGAAATTTTTAATGACAGTGATGAGATACCTATTAATGATATGAATGAGATGAACAACGTGGATAACATGAATGAGACGAATGACACGAATGATACGAATAATATAAATGATGGTAATTCTCCAGTAATAATAAACAGGATGAATGGACATAGTAAAGGCAACAGAGCTGATGAAACGCGTAATAATGAAAAGCTTAATGAATTCAATGACCCTAATAAGGAGCCTGATGAAGCTGGTAGTATCGCCCCAACCAAGTCTGACGATAATGACGAATTAGATCCACCACCTGTTTTGAAGACAAATGTGTTAAACTCTTCTGAATTTGATACCGAAGATGATGAGCTTGATCCGCCCCCTGAGTTAATCTCATTGTTACCAGATAAAGGTGGTCAAGATAAAGATATGAATGACATAAGTGGCATAATTTCGCCTCCTTCTTTATCACGTCCTGATCTGTCTTACGGTCACAATACTTCTTTGTTGTCAACGCCATCATCTTTTTCATTTGAAGATGCTCGACGAAGAAGGCGTGCTCTTATTCAATCCATTGAATTGATTTCTGAACATCGGCATCGAATCAGAACTCAAACTTCTGTTGACTCTGATGATAATTATGATGATGAAGTCTTACTGGCTACACCTACTAATCAGGGAGGAAGCAGTGGTAGTGGAAGCTATTCCAATTTATCTCAAGTCCATTCCATTCGTGATACTGAACAAAGTTTTCCAGACGGACCAAATCATTTATATCAGATGCCAGTATCCAATTCTGCTTCTCCTGGATCCAGAGCTTCCGATTCCAACAGCCCATCATCTAGATATCGTTCTCTATCAAGACCATTACAACCAGAATTTGTCAAGAGATGGACACCGGCTCATTGGGAACGTCTCACTAAAGTAGTTGAAGAATTGGATCTGGAAGATAATGATGATCTAACCAAACTTCCTAGTCTTCCACCGGATGTTATTAATGAATTTTCTGATTTTTTGCCATTAGAGGTCCAGAGACGAGCACTGGCAATTGCCCGTCAAAAACGTAAATATATATTATTCTCAGATTAGTGTGTACTTTAAACTCTTGTAATACAATTTTGTTGTAGTCGACCATATTCTACGTAGCCCCAGGCCCCTAGCTTTCGCTCGGGAATCGCCCCATCAGTGGTCGCTTCAGAAGCCGGAGGTAGATGACAGACGGGCCAGGCCTAGAGATGCAGCGGTATAAAATCAGTAAGGGACAGCCGTGCGAGTTCGCATTACCCCACATATCACATGATCATCGACCAAAACTGCATGGTCTGAGAGATTTCTCGGAAGACAATCGTCTTTGTTCTCTCTTTTATACCTCTCCGGTTAATGGATATGAAGATAGGACAAGATGGGGGAAAATGTTATTGAAGTACGAAAAAATGATCATGCGGAAGTTATAGTGAAAAGAGCAATTGCATCTTTAAAGGAAGGCTCTGTTGTGGAATTTTCCAATTCTACATGTACTGGCCAAAAGTTGGTTGCAATTATCGAACTTGTTAAGGAGAGTTTGTCCAAGGAGAATCCGAGTATCCACCAATATAACAGGCTGACCTTGCAGTCTCCTGAACTGATACTTAGTAGTAAACGTAAAAGAGATGGCGAGGATGAAGAGACATCTTCAGTCCTCAGCCACCCTGTCCTGCAAGTCAAGCTTTCGTTGACTCCATTGGAAAATCTCGATTCTTCGGAATGGATACTTCAATCAGTTCAAAGTAAGCCATCCAAGTGATGTAATTTGCATCGAAATAGGATGATAGCTCATCCCCTGTTAAGTGACAGATGTGTTTGGAGTCAGGCCACTATTTACCACATTCAATTTCCGAATTGATATGTGCTTTCTATAAGTCGGTCAATGCTGACTCTGAGCAGACTCTGAGCTCACTCTGATAGAATATCAAGAGCATCTTACTGTTTCTAAGATATATGATTTTTATTAAATGGGTGAATACTGACTTTTAGCTGGCTCTGATAAGGCCCCAACATCATTATCAGCAGATAATTATGTTATTGGACTATATTAAATGAATCTTATCATTTGTGTGATTTGGTTTATTCTTGAACCGATTTAAGCTTCTGCTGGCCTTTTATGAGTGTCCTGGTATTGGTGTTACTCTTGTAAATGATTTGATTGATCTATATCTTCTGAGTTATTGTTGCCATTTGATTAATCTCTTATTTATTTTGTCTATAACTTCTGGACCGATATTAGCTGTAATATATTATATTTTGACGCACAATAACTTATTGTATTTGAATTCTTAAGAGCTTTCATGGGTCCTTCTCCTCATAAATGCCTCCGGCAACTAGTATTTCGAGGTGGATTCAATCGAGCGAAGCAGCGGCGGCACAATGAACCCTCCCCGGGGCGCTTCCCCAAAGTTGATATCTTGTAGCTTTCTTCGCTCATTTTGTTCTATCACCGACCATTCTCCGAGCGTATCGAAACCTATGGGGTCTGAGGGCTACGTCCCCAACCACCGGAGACATAACCCCCCTGGATCTATATCTCACTATAAAAGAGCCGCTTGAGCCTCGTAAGCCACTTAAGCCGCATGGTGAACCAAGATATCTGTTCTTCCCTAAATCAACCTCTCTCTATCTCCTCAGTCACTCCGAATGGCAATTTCCCCAGCCAATTTTGTAAGATCAATTCTTGGAAGCTGTTGATTCAGAATAAATTGTACTAATCAGAGTGCAGAGTCGTAATTTTAGAGCCATTTCTTCGTGTCAAATAATACAATGTCTATGCCTACAGCAGTACCAGGCCCTTCAACCCCTATAGTACCGTCTTCACGTCAGCCGACTGGTATACCCAGAACGCCATCATCTACTCTACCTCATCCAAGTGCAGGTGGACCGGGAATAGGTGGTATTGCTGGTGGCGGAACAGGCGGTTCTGGTATAACTACGGCCATGGCAGGTACAACTACTGGTGGTATATCTTCAACTATTATTCCTAGTGGTTCATCATCAGTGGTATCTCCCTCTTCTCTTATGATGTCAAGTAAAAGAACTTCAAAATATGATAAGATGTTGAATCGAAGATCTTCAGAAGTTTCATTATCGAGTTTTGCATTCATTTTCTCTGAAATTATTCAATATATGCATAAAAAATCCACTGGAATACAAGATTTTGAGAGTAGGCTTAATCAATTAGGATATCATATTGGTCAGCGTGCTCTTGAATTAGTCACTGTTAGAGAAGGTAAAAACGCTCGTAGGGAGATTAAGATTTTGGCGATTTTACAATTCATTTATACTACAATTTGGAAAACCATATTCGGTAAACCTGCTGATGCTCTTGAACGATCTACTGATTCTCCTAATGAGTATATGATTATAGATTTAGAACCGGTGATAACACAATTCATTTCAGTTCCTCGTGAGATGTCTCAATTGAATTGTGCTGCATTTGCAGCCGGTGTTATTGAAGCAGTTTTAGATGGATCTTTATTTACTGCTTCTGTCACAGCTCATACTGTGGAAACAGATGAACATCCTTTAAGAACGGTATTTCTAGTTAAATTTGATCAATCAGTTATTGATCGTGAGAGATGAGATCATAATACCTACACTGTTAATACACCTATTTATTGGATTAATAATATATAGAATCTAATCAAACAAAAGTTTGCATATGAAAAGACAATCTCCTGGTCCACTATGCCCGTTTTTGCTTCTGGTAGCTGGTCGTTACATCGATTTCTCGAGAGGAAAGCCAGTAACGGAACCAGAGCGAAGCCAGTAACAAAGCCGGGGCAGCACTCCAAAATTATAATATTTCTATCTCATTTTATTCTAGTAGTATTACACTGAATATATAATTATCATGCAGTAATTGATGTCTGGGCAGTAGAATCGGTAATTGCACCAACTAATAAATCTTCATCATCATCATATAACTCATCAGCCGGTGGGACCATTTTATTCAAATTTAATTTCATCGAAAAAGCATCCTCTCCATCAGCATAATAACCATGCTCAACTTCAATAACTTCAAATTTTAAGGTATCTCGATAAAGATGAATAGCAGCATGGTTGGATTCTCGAACATGTAATGACACATACTGAGCACCATAACTCTCTACTAATGCTCTTAATGCTTGTCGAAGTAACTTGGCACCAATCCCCATTCTTCTATATGTTCTCATCACTGAAAGACTGGTAATATGAGCATGAGGAGGACTGCTAGTAGAATCTTCTTCTGTATTATCATCTTCCATTTTCGCTAAAACATATCCTACAATTCGTTCTTGTCCTGAAGATGAGGTAGTAGTAGCTACGTATGAACCTTGAGGCCATGATAATGCATGATAAAGATAATATTTAAGAGTATAATTCTCAGGAAGGTTTGTTAAATTTGTATTTTGCATGCCTTGTAGGTCATGAACTGTAGCTTCTCTTATTTGAATCATATTTAAGAGAAAGAACACGAACTCAGAGCTTAACAGAGATGAATCCTATGAAAGATAATGTCTGATGTCCAAGAGTATGATAGATAATGAAATATAATCAAAGCTCGAACGAATATCAAACGAATATCAAACGAGTATCAAACGAGAATCAAAAATTAACTACCAGGAAAAAAGTGGTGAAGCTAAAAATGACAAGACCTATTTCGTAAATTTCATGCACGGCTGAATTATCGCCAATTGACTCGGGCAGTTGACTGTGGTTCAGACTCAGATTCAGATTCGACCAGTAGTCCCTCGCTCAAGGTTAGAGATCCCATCCATTGATTAAATAGTTGTAATCATCTCAAATTCGAGTTATTCAATCCAACGATTTAACGAATCTGGGATAAAGCTACAGCTGGCGGAAAGACAACATATACCAGGCGGCCTCTATTAACATAATCACGTGATATATGATTATGCGTATACGTAGAAAGGCTATTTTTACGTATATCTGCCTACTGCCGCTATATACTTCGGGTTATTAACATTAGATCTAAAGCTCATCCCTTCGTTAGCATAATTCAATACAAAGTTTGTAATACGATTGGTAGAGAATTTGTGGAGTTTCAAGAAATTCTAATTGATATTTATTCATCATAATCGAATGTTATTTTATAATGCCTACAATTGACCGGATTCTCTCTAGAAGTGGTCCGTTTGTTTACGATGAGTTCAGTCCAGGGGAACATGTTAAGAAGTTTCTTGAGACTGTCAAAGTTCTGTAAGTAATAGAGGCGGAGAATGGTATTGAAAGTTAGGTTGAGAGTATATGGTCCGTTCGAGCCCCTAGCTCTTTGTATTTGTAAGATAACAATTCTAACTCTAATCTAGTGTGATCGGAGCCGGCGGATTAGGTTGTGAAATCCTTAAAAATTTGGCTCTTTCAGGATTTCGAGATATTCATGTAATTGATATGGATACTATTGATTTATCTAATTTGAATAGGCAGTTTTTGTTTCGAGAATCAGATATTGGTAAATCAAAAGCAATTGTAGCTGCAGAATTCGTTATGAAGCGTGTTAAAGGTGTTAAAGTAACGCCTTATTTTGGTAAAATACAAGATAAATATGATGATTACTATATGCAATTCGGTCTAGTTGTATGTGGACTGGATAGTGTGGAAGCCCGTAGATGGATAAATGCTACTTTAGTTAACTTGGTTGATCCTAATTATCCAGAATCTCTTAAACCTCTTATAGATGGAGGAACTGAAGGTTTTAAAGGTCAAGCCAGAGTTATACTCCCTACTATTACTTCTTGTTATGAATGTTCTCTCGATATGTTAGGTAAACAAATCACTTATCCTATTTGTACTATTGCCAATACTCCACGTATGGCCGAACATTGTATTGAGTGGGCTAGTGTTTTACAGTGGCCACAACAATTTCCTGATAGGAGTATTGATAATGATTCGCCAGAAGATGTTAAATGGATTTATGAGACTGCTTTATCACGTGCCAGAGAGTTTAATATACCAGGAGTCACTTATACTTTGACCCAGGGTGTAATCAAACGTATCATCCCGTCAATTGCTTCGACTAACGCTATTATTGCTGCTGCTTGTTGTAATGAAGCCTTTAAAATTGGATCATCCTCAAATCCTTATTTGAATAATTATATGATGTACTCTGGCAATGATTCTGTTTATACATACACATTTGACCATCAAAAGAAGGAAGATTGTCCCGTATGTGGCAGTAGAGCAAGCCCTATTAGCGTTAATCCATCTCAAAGTCTTGAAGAGTTTATTCTTTCTCTTGCAGGTCGTCCTGAAACCAAGTCACCTGCGCCATCTATTCGTACTGCTGATAAATCTCTCTATATGCGAAGTCCTCCGACTTTAGAAGTGGCCACTCGTCCTAATCTTGTTAAGTCTCTATCAGAGCTTATTAAATCTGGTGATGAGATTGTAATTACTGATCCAGCTCTTCCGTTTAGTCTACGCCTCGTTGTGAATTTTGAATAAAATTCCAGAATCAATCCGAATTACTCTAATTCCCGTAGTAGGAATGAAATGGCGGTCATATGGGCAGCTCTTATCACCTCGAAACATTAGAGATGAACACTATTTATTAATATAGAAGAAATCGAACAGAAGCAATAGCTTATACCTCTGGGAAGGCCTCTAGCCGAGACTCGGTTCTCTTCCTCACCCTCGTAGGTGGTCTCAACAAACCGCGGACGCTCCCCGAGAGTATTCCTCTGTGATATGGGGCACAGGATCTGGCACACTTCCCGATTGAGCCACAGAAACGCACCTAGCCACTAGAAGTTGAGAATACATTCCCGAAAGCAAACTTATATTTGAGAATTATGCTAATATATTTAATAAATATGTATTACAGAGATATGTTTCTTATCAACGCTGCATTGCAATGTCAATAATTTTATCACCAGATATTATACCAGTAGTGGCTATGAGGATGTTTGTATTGAGTGAATCTTTTTGACCCACAAACCTTAATGCAGCTACTTCTGCATAGGTTATACCACCTAGATAAAACACAAGCGTAGTCTGCTTATCATGACCAGGGGTATTACGAGTGAGGATTTTACGCAGCTTAGCTTCACGAAGTTGAGATTCACTACGTTGAATATCTTCTATAACACTACCAGGGAAAGAGTTAATAATATCTTCCGCTCCTTTCCAACCAGAGGATGCAGTTACAGCTTGTACGCTAGCATAAGTTGAAGGTGTAGCAACATTAGGTAGAAGTCGACGAGGACGAATCACCGCTCGTTTATCAATCACGCATTGTACAAGGCGGACACTAAGAGGGGCGTAACCAGAATATGCCATTGAGACGTCATTAATAGTAGTCGAATCATTATTACCACTGGTAGCGACGGCAGAGGAAATTGCAGTAGCATCCTCCGTTTGATCTACAATCAAATTAAGAGATTTACGAAGCCAAGGGAAATTGTTAGGAATTGAAGGAGCCCTAGCAAAGATAAATCCTAATTTTTCAAGATTAGATAATGTTAAAATATGTTTGTATCCATATGTTTGTACAATCTGATGTTTCAGAGCCAGAAGCTGTTTTTCTTTAATTCCTCCTTTACAAAGACATTCCAAGGAGATGAGACGTAGAATCATAGAAAGGGATGATGATCTACTAATAAGTTCTTCTATCATTAACAGGATTGTATTTGTATCAAGTGATTCAGCTACAATATTTTGCTGAACTTCAAGCCATTTATTGAACTCTTCTGCCTGAACTTTACTCATTACGTCTTCGGCAAGAGCAGTGTGGAATCGAAGGCTCTGATGAAGACTTTGTAAGCCACCTAATTTTGATACAAAAGATTTTATTTGGGAAACGGTATTCGCTTCATGACGAGCATCATAATCTGCCTGAAGTTGTCGGGCAATCCGATTAAGAGATTGACCTACAACTGCGAAGTTGGTATCTTTAATTGTATGGAACAGAGTATCATTTTCTGAATAGAGAGAGGCTTTTTTGGTAATAGTAGCAGATGTCGAACCGATGACACTGGAAGAAGAAGATAATTGTTGTTGCTGTTGTTGCTGTTGACTATTAGTAGGCTGAAGTACAGAAGCTGGCACATCAACTTGACCCGATTCGGACATTTTATAAAACTCATCTATTAAACCATGATAAGTTAATTGCGTCAATAATGGTGTGACAAAATCGCTTTTTCGGTCAAATATAATTAAATGGTCAATATGAGTACCCACAAAGATATTTGAGAATTTGTGAGAGAAAACAGTCGATGAAGCTAGACCACCATCATCTGAAAACTGGTCACTATGTCCATTTTTTCCATTTGTCGTCGTTTCTGTCGAGCCTGTTACACCGCCTATTCCTGTAAATTTGATACTATCTAAGAACCCAGAATTTACTCCTCCCCCTGTTCTGCTTATATTTGTAGCTGCTTCTGATAATTCTGTACGACGCTCTTCTCGCTTATTTAGTAATATATCGGCTAATATTCTGGCATGATCTCCCTTACCAGTAATTCTACCTATTAGTCCATATCTTTCTTGTAAATCTTGAATAGCTCTCGCAGATAAATGAACAGCCGAAGGAAGACCTTTTAAATATGTATCATCGAATCCACCAGAAGGTAAATTCAAAGATAAAACATCATCATCAATTGGAAGAAAATGAACTGGCCAATTATGAATTGTCAAATCCCCAAGCACTCTACTTTCTTCAAGAATATGAGAAAATGCTAATGTTCTTTCCGGAACAACAATAACATGCAAAGAAGAAGGAGAAGCAGCATGTATATTAACATTATTTCTATCCTGCTTCTGCTGTCTACTATCAATGCCATCGTTATCATCTTCTATAACAACCATGCTTCCAAGAACTGATTGAGCATGTTTAGCCACTAAAAAAGCCTTATCAACTCCCGTTCCAGTTAAGTAGATGAGACTTTTTTTACGATCTGCAGCTTCAATCCGGTTTTCCCCACCTTGTAACCAAAAGATCTTCTCAATTCCGTGATCCTTTAACTGGCTGAATTTCGATGCTACTAAATTCACCGTTGATGTTAATGTATCATCGAGAATGAGGATTTTATTACTTGGTCGAATGCCATCTATGATAGTTAATAGACTATTAAGAGCATCATCCGTAAAAGAAGAGAACTCCAGCATTATACAACTCCCAATTGTATAATGATCCAATTATACCAATTCAGTATATAAAAAGAAGGAAGAAGAGTGAGAACCAGGCCAGCGGATATGATCAGTCTTGTGGTGGAGATAGCGACACTACCACTGTGCGGCTGAAATACGGCACATCCTTTCAGGGGGTCCTCTGGTGGTCGGGCCGTCGCTCCGAATCCGTCGGCTGGGATGCTGCCTGGAGAGGGGGTTAAGCTTTCACATTAATACTATGAACAAATATTTGACGTCTCGAGCGAAGCGAGAGCTAGGGGTCTGGGGCTAAGCCCCAGCCGCCGGAGGCAGAAGGCTTGCCCCAAATGTCAGGAAACATGTCCTCTGGAGCGAAGCGAAAGCTAGAAGTCTAAGGGCGGAGATTTAGGGACCGGTAGTAAGCCAGATACTGGAGGGAGTTATCAAAACTTAATAATATAGTAATAGGATTTAATTATTTCTTTAAATAGGTTTATCCAAGAATGCGATTAAGGCTCCATCACAAGACAAAGGCGCTTCTCTAGAGAGATACAGAACTTTACTCCTGTCCCTTTGATTTAGCATTTTGGACATACCATGCGTCACGCTTTTGAATCTTAGGAACGTGGATTCTAAAAGTTAGAGAATTATTCAAATTCTGCGGCTGGAGTATAGCCCGAGAACCTTGAGGGGCTAATTCTGCTGAGCCTAGACAGAGCCAAATAATCCGAGATGGACCAACTTACCCCCACCACCATACGCCGGATAAAATGCCGCCAAGTCCTACTATGTTAGTATTCACAATGAAATTTTTCATCTCGCCAACTACAACAACCAAAACAAAAAAATAATATTCGGAATTCGGAATTCTGAAGTCTCACTATCTTCTTGAGTCACCTTCAGTCAATTTCCGGAAGCAGCCACCCCAATTCTATCCCTATACTCGAGATTCTTGGTCTCCAATAGCAAGGGTGGCTTCGCTCGAAGTTGCAACCTTGACAACCGGAAATTTCTCAAGGGACGCCAATTACTTCTTTCGATAAGTATGCCCTTGAATAGACCGTCTCTATTGGGATTTCTGAATTCTTTTCCAACTTCCGAGTCAAAAAGATCTGGGTTCTGGTCCTCGAATCCATATACCCATCCACTATTTCACTTTCACATACCAAAAGCTAATTTTTTGGTTAGTATTACAATCAACCATCACACTACATCTACGCTACAATCTCACGAGCTCAACACTCGAGAGCTGGGGTCCGAAGCACGAAATATATCGCCAAAAAAACATACCAACTGTAATATCAGTAATAATCTTTCTCTTAAGAGCACCAGTAATAGGCTTGATAGCAGCGTTAGAAACAGCCATTTTAATTGTCTTTCTCTTTAATTGATTTTTTTAATTTAATTTCCAAAGTTGTTTATAATAACAACGATAAGATTGATGATGATAAGATGAGGATAATGTAGATGAAAAGTGATGACCACCCCGAATAGTGATGAGCCAATAAAATTCATATATTGAAAAAAAATCATATGACGAGAAAAAGTGCGGCGTACAGTAGTGGTACGGTGGTGGTGTGGTATGGTCTGCTCTCTCACTGGTCTTACACTCACTTCTTCTGCTTCAACTCCTGCCTAAGGCCAGCCAACCTTTCTGTACTGCTAATCCCACGTAAACAAGAATGACCTTACCTAACCCTTCAATTTCAACCAATCAAACAGTCTAGTTCTTCGAGGAAATCGTAACAAAAAAACTTGCAGCTAAATATCAAAAGATCAGGTCATATTTTAATAACGGGTTAATTAACTCCCAACCAACCAGAAATACTATAATAATAATGGCAGATTGTGTACAGAGTACGTATACTGTACAGTACTATAACGCGGTACCTGGAGTGAGTACGACACTGACTGATTCCTACCATCTAATTGTACAACCGTCCTTCATCGGACAATTAGACCCGCTATTGTTATCTCTAGGGAAACACCACCACTTCTTGCCCAACCCACCGCCGACGAATTTGGTCAAATCAAATTCATTTTTTCACTTCTACTTCTAACACCACTTCATTCATCATCATCATCATCATACAACTTAACTATTAGTTCACTCAAGGAACAATTAAAAATAGATTATAACAATGCTCTCTAGACTAAGTCAACGTTCAGCTTCTGCTATTACCCGTCGTGGTTTCTCTACTTCAACAATTGTTCGTTCTGGTCATGCTCCTGAAGGTCCTTACAATAACCTTCCATTCAAGGTTCATGGCCGTAAATATGTTCCTTACTGGGCTTTGCACTGGGGTTACTTTGGTAAGTTTAGATTCAACTTTGTGTGAGAGATTCCATTGTTTGCCCTGCGCTCGAGATCCTGACTGGAGGCATATTAAGTATTCGTCACTCAATCAGACCGTAGACAATTGGGCCGAGTATGAAATTCTACAATCTACCGGCGATCGCTTGGTGGAATGATTCGAGCGAAGCGAGCAACGCGGTCTGGGGCAGCGCCCCAGTTGCCGAAGGCGAAACAGGGGTTGGGCGGTAACTGACGGTAGGAAGTAATATAGAAACTAACTCTTTTCATTTAGTCGTTGGAATGGGTGCTCCTTTTGCCATTTGCTATTATCAGCTCAAGAAGTCTGGTTCTTTTGATCAGTAAATAATATTACTTCAGAACTGATGATTTTAATTCATTTTTAAAAACCAATACAATGACTGGTGACAACCTCAATTCATAAAGTGTTATTATGAAGTTTTCTTTTGATCTTGATCTTTGTCCTGGTATATTTTATTTATATATAAATTAAAATATATATATTCCATGTATATTTTTGAATATTTGGAGGTTGTGGCGGGGACTTAAAGTGCACGCGATCTTAACTTCAGCAAGGTCTGATACGGCAAGTGAAGTTATCGGCTTTAATCTCTGTAATACTCTGGTTACCGTTACTCTCGCTTAAGTTGAAGGTTTCTATATTATTTTTGCTAGACACTCCCTTGTGGTTCTGGCGGCTGGGGCCCAGACCTCGTCGCTCGGTTTCGCACCCTTTTGCCGTTCTGCCTCCAGCATCTGCCCCGCTTGAGATCTGGGTTTCAGCCTTCACAGCCTTCACTGGCTAAGACTATGGCACTAACTTGATTTCCTTCAGTGGTTCCATGGCTTTGTCCTCGTATCATACCAGGAAGTAAACCTACCTGTAGTTCTGTGTTCACCTTGCTTCTGGCGCACTAACCTAGCTGTTAAACGTTGGTGACCTGGCTCTGCATTTGTCTGGATTTAACACTCCCGATACGCCTGGTTCTAATCATTCTTGATATAACTTACTGCTGTCAGGAGAAAACCAACGTTACAACTGAAACTGGGGTGAACAAATCACACGAGGAAATATAGAGTCAGGGTCCATATGCAGGGTCCGAAGCGATCTGCAATATATATATAGTACAAAAACCATTCAAACAAAATAAGAAATTCTAAACAATCCTTGACACCGTTTGGAAATCGCAATTAATTTGAAGTTTACAATAATTACGTTTTTCGACTTACGATGTTTTCTAAATATTTCAAGAGATTTGCAGAAAGATAGGGGCGGCAGAGATATTGGAAAAATACAAACTACAACAAAATAACTCGTGCAACATCGTTTTCATAGGCATTTCTATAATGAAAATACTCCATCCGACCTGTCGCTTGGCTTTACAGTAACAGGATTTTAGATTTTGCGGATGATCTCACTAATCTCGGACCTAAGTTTCGAGAGTTTATATCCGATATTATTTCCCTCGCCACTCTACGGGCTTCTCGATTTGATGTTGATTAAAGCATCAAGCGAAGGGAATATCAAAATGACTTCATATGCAAAAGCTTCTTCTTACAGCATTCCGACTGGCTTTACCAAAATCTGAATAGACATTATCCATATTGTGCCGTGCAACTTGACGATGAATATCTAAATCTACGGCACTATCTTTTAATTCTCCGATTATTCTATCATCGGCCAGTCTCCAACAGTTCCAGCTCCCCTCCGGACGACTGATAACTGGAAAGGCAGATGAGACCAGATGAATGGTTCCTTCCTTGAACCCCCCACATCCCTCTCCAAATTCGTCCAATCTTCGGGCATATAAGCAGATAAAGTTATCAACATATTCGCCTGCCGGCGCGCGCGCGCATAAACACAATCACGTGATATAGTTCAAGGGCGAGGGTTCAAAATGGCCGCTATCGGAAACCAGTAAATCTGCAATAGATTTGTCTTCACTTAACTTGAGTCATACCTGTTGTATATAAAAGGCCTTTGCTATATTGTCTAGAGTAATTTGCTGAAGCTGAAGATTCGGTTGATTTGTATTGAAGATAAGAAGAATTTATAGAAATGTATAGAGTTGCTGCTGTTGCCGCCAGGAGACTTGGTTGGGTTTCCAAGCAATCAGGATTTAGAACATGTAAGTAGCAGAGAACAAGGGTGAATGAATGGATTAAAGAATAGAATGAAGAATGTATGGAGAATGTATTGCACAAATGAGAATTTGATTTGATTGAGAGAAATAAAATCTGTTGAATAATTGAAGCATTCAATGAGAAGGGATAAAGATCAAATTGTATCGTTTGTATATCCTCCGACAGATGAGATATTGATCCAGACCCAGTTTTCTCGGTTCACTTCTTGTGTGTTATAGAAGTTGGTTAGACGGGGTCCTCCTCCCAGAGTTTCCGGCGTGTATTGCTTCGCTTGTTCAACGTTAAGTCCGTAAATCATTTAACCGATCAATACGATCCGAACATTGATCAAAGCGAGCTGCGGAGTCTGAGAGCGAAGCCTCATTTGCGAGATGATGTGGGGGAGGTTTTTTCGGGTATTTGATGCGATTCCATTTAGATGAGTGGTATATTATTGGTGTCAGATATGAGATGGCTGGCTAGCTATTTCAATTCAATTCACTTCAGCTAAGCACCTTTGCTCACCCGCTTTGTGACTCTCCTCTCTCTTTACCCCTTCTCCTTTTTTAAACCCTTCTATGAATTCGTTCCTACATGATATCTAAGTTATACCGATCTCATCTCAGCTTCTGTTATTATACCCATTTTTAATCGTCGACCCCATACTTTCCCACCCAACAAACCCACTCAGTAGATACGGCTGAAATTCTAATTCCGACTAGCTTTTTGTTTGCTGACAAAGGAATGGTTGAAAATTTCACCGTAGACTGCTACTACTATTACTGCTATTTCTTCGACGAATTCTCTTCCTCCACTATTCATCATCTGGAGTTTTTCACACTCTAGTCATTATCAATATCTCCGCCATTTTCCCTCTCTTAATATTCTTTGCTCAATCTAGATGTCTGTGACGGTACTCCACAGCCGCTAAAGGCTAAAACCGGGTACTATAGCCGGTTTATCCCCCTGACGGCTGTCTTGCAGCCTAGAATTGTTACATAATCCATTATGTAATATTTTCGTCACCCACATGTCAAAAATCGGTCCGTGTTCGGACATTTCACATCGCGCTTGATAAACCCCGAAAATAAACCGGCCAGATTATAATGGCGGAATAAATGTTCTGAAACCCCAGAATATGTGCTTGACAAATCATAATTCAAGGAATCGAGGGATGATAATGACATATTTAAGGGGTGAAAGATATTACCACGCAGCTGGGTATAGCCGAATTATAACTTGGGAAAAACACCAAAAGGCCGTGGTCTAGAAAGAGAAAACTGGACGCCTGAGATATCGATTTAATATTTGATTTTGCACATTTAATAATCTCTCTCTGTCTTTGTCTATCTCTTGAAGCGGAAGCAGGAAAAAAGAAAAACCATATGGCCACCTAGACTGGGATAGCTCCGCGTGGATGATGCAAGTTGACGTGTGGGGTGTGTATCTCCGTTTCTAGCTTGCTATTACCTATTTTTACTATGTACTTTTTGTCATCATCCCCCGGAATATATGCCTAATTCTGCTGGCCGAAGAGCGGGCCTACCTAATTATCATATATCGTGAGCGTCAGGGGGGGTGGTGTGGTGTTCAGGAGCGGAAAAATGTGTCTGAGAAAGCTATAAAGCGTAATAAGCTAAACCAAAATACCATAGGCGGTTAAAAAAAATTAAATTCTCATGCCCGATCTAATGCCGTCGAGTCGATCTTAAATAAACCTTAAATATCCTTTGATATCTAGCAGAGATGATTATATATACCCGTATGATTCCCGACATTCATAGTGCTCTCCTTTCTTTTTTTCTTTCCTTATTCTAATACTTCTATTATTTACTATTTTTGGTATTTGAAATCATCATTTATTATTATCATCAATTATAATTATTATCAGCATCTTCATTACCTTCTTCATTCTTCAAATCATTCTCCTTAATTTTTTTTGCTTAACATTTTTTGATTAACAATGACAGTCGCTACTTCTACTCCTATCCAAAAGGTTAAGGTTACTAACCCGATCGTTGAACTCGATGGTGATGAAATGACTCGAATCATTTGGAAATCAATTAAAGACAAGCTCATTTTTCCTTATCTTGATGTTGATCTTAAATATTTCGATTTAGGCATCGAGTATCGTGATCAAACTGATGACCAAGTTACTATTGATGCTGCTGAAGCTATTTTAAAATATCAAGTTGGTGTGAAATGCGCTACTATTACACCTGATGAAGCTCGTGTTAAAGAATTCCATCTCAAAAAAATGTGGTTATCACCTAATGGTACTATTAGAAACATTCTTGGCGGAACTGTGTTCCGTGAACCAATTGTAATCCCTCGAATCCCTCGTTTGGTAGCAGGTTGGGAAGAGCCTATTATCATTGGCCGTCATGCTCATGGTGATCAATATAAAGCTCAAGATACTGTGATCAAAGAGGCAGGTACTCTTGAATTAGTTTTCACTCCTAAGAATGGCGGTGAAACTCAAAAGATCAAGGTATATGATTATAAGGAAGATGGTGGTGTTGCATTAGCCATGTATAATACTGATGATTCTATTATTGGTTTTGCTCATGCTTCTTTTAAATTGGCAATTTCTAAGAAATTACCTCTTTATTTGTCCACTAAGAATACCATTCTTAAAAAGTATGATGGTCGTTTTAAAGATATCTTTGCTGAACTTTATGAATCAACTTATAAAAAGGAATTTGAATCAAACGGTATCTGGTATGAACATCGTTTAATTGATGATATGGTTGCTCAAATGATTAAATCTAAAGGTGGTTATATTATGGCTCTTAAGAATTATGATGGTGATGTACAATCTGATATTGTTGCTCAAGGTTTTGGTTCTCTTGGACTGATGACTTCAGTTCTTATAACACCAGATGGCAAAACTTTTGAATCTGAAGCTGCTCATGGAACTGTTACTCGTCATTATCGTCAATGGCAGCAAGGTAAAGAAACTTCAACTAATTCTATTGCCTCTATTTTTGCCTGGACTCGTGGTATTATTCAACGTGGTCAACTTGATGATACTCCTGATGTTGTCAAATTTGGAGAAGCTCTTGAAAAGGCTACTATTGATACAGTTCAAGTTGATGGTATCATGACTAAAGATTTAGCTCTTGCCAGTGGAAAAACTGATAGGGCTAGTTATGTTCTTACTGAAGAGTTCATTGATGCTGTTGCTTCGCGTCTTCATGATACTCTTAGTGCTTGAATAAAAACAATGACATTTATGTATAAAAAATAGTAAATATAATAGATATACAGGGCCCTAGATCTCGCAGCTCGTTCCTTGGGTTAAGCAGCATCCTCCTCAGTGTCCGCCGTTTCTCGAGCGAAGCTAGAGCTAGAATGTCTTGGAGTTATGCCCCTACCACCGGAGCTAAACAAGGGAGAGGATCCCTGCGAGTGAGTGCGTAATTTACTGAGGCGGGGACCGCTGTGGCCATCGGACTTGGTGACAGCACTAGGAACTTGGGGAGTTGGAGAAAAAGGAGTGCGTGAAGTTAAATAAAAATTTAAACTTGATCTTCATTTTCCGATAACGCTAATTTAGCACCTTTTAGTATAGTGAATGTTATCAATGATAAGGAGATGATCTTAACTAGAGGTTTACCGAATTGGATATAAAAAGCCGCCTATAAGGTTAGTGATAAGTTCGGGGATATAAGACCAAAAATATATCTATACAGCAACCCTAGTACTATAAGTTAATAAACAAAGAGATGGTAAAATCAATTGACTATTTAGCATTGATTAAAAATTTACTTACATGCCTTGATTGTTGTGGTTCTGAATGATCATTATTTTTATTAGTACCACTACTACTGCTATACGATCTAATTACATGTGCTGATAGACTCTTTTGCTGATGACCATAATAAGCAGTAAAGTTAATAGTAGTACTATTTGATACTATTGGACGACGACTAATAATTCTTGAAATCATTTTGTTTCTTTTTCTTTTGTTCCTTTGTTGCTTTCTTTTGGCGGCTCTGTCTATATAATAAATATATATATTACTACTGACAGTCTACTGTATTGCTACAATGTGACTGACTATTACAATTGGAGGATAATTAAGCGGAAAAGCAGGCCTCACATTTTACTATGATATGACAGGACATGTAAAATGACAAGGAAAAAATAAGACGGTTGGTACATGTAAAAGGATATTTAAACGGCCCGTACAGTATACGTATATTTTCATTGATGCATATGAAGTGCGTGCTTGCGTGCGTCGTCTTCTTGGTTAGTTGGTAATGATGGACCGGTGCGTACCGCATACTACACGATACCACTGACTACATATAAGATTGAAAACGAAAGTATTCATTCTTGGATTTCTTCTTATTACACTCTATGTTACATTGTTCGCGTTCACGCAGAACTCTAGTTTTACGGTACAGTCATATACCAGTGTATCTTATTACTTGTACAATACCATACGTAAGGCAGTCCTACAGCCTATCCAGTATGATACAAGCTTATACTATCCTATCCAGTCCTATACAGTATTAACTCCACCCTGGTAGTGAACTATGTAATAAAGGAAAAACCAAGGACAAGTCAAGCAACGGTTAAGGTAAACTAGTACCCACTTATTACCCCACGCAGACTTAGTTTTCTGTCGGGCCGTGGGAACAACAGAGCTACTGACTGATCATTTTTTAATTTAAGTCCTTTTCAAGGATATATGATGAGAATTTTCTCGATACTGAACTTTTATAAGGTTTTGTATCGACTAATTTAGTAATCTATCAGCTTATCTTGCAGATTGTACCCAGTTACCGCTTAAGTAGGGTTTTTGAGATCCTTGCGTCTGGCACAATGGTCAGTGCGTTTAGGTAATGATGATGAAGATCCCTTTATAGATCAGATCCTTTTCCATACTTGGTTAGCTGTCGGGTCTGTATGGCTGTATACGTTAATAATACACATCTATAGCTCCGTCGGGGTTCGACGAAATGACCCCCACATATAATATGGCATTACGAGTTCATCTTGGCCTATTGGCCATTTGTTACATATTGTTATATCTTGGAATAATTAGATGGAGTCATTTTATGTTGATTCGGTCTTTTGAAGGGAATTTAAGTATAGTATAATTGTTGGGGATGATGAGTGAAATAGATCAATAGAATAGAGATAAATTTGATCTACTGGAGCGATACTGATTGATTGACTGAATGCTGCTTGATACATTAATTTTTAATTGATTTTTTCATTTGTGAAACATTGTGATTGTCCCACATATAAAGCAAGATAAGTTTTATCCCACACGCATACTACATATATATCTCCGAAACAGACGACTCAGATACTACGCTAGGTCATTAGCTAATGTGATAATTATTATAACTATTATATATAACTAGTTATATGTATTTCTCAGTTAGTTAAATTTTAACTATTTTGTGATAGTCAGTCAATATCACGAAACCATAAGTAATATATCTTTATCTATTTTTTCTCAGCTGATTTTTTCTGTTCAATTAACCAACCAGTTTAGCAGTCGGGCAGTCAACAATTACTAAATTTAATTTTTTTTTTTTTTTTTTTGAAGGGATCAATTTCAATTCCGATTTCAATGAGCTTATTTGATTCTAAAAGTTGTAGAAGTAGTAATCATCATAATAATAGTAACATCACTAGTACCAGAACTAACAGTAGATTTGCTAGTTATACTATCTCATCATTAATACCGATCTTATCTCAATAACCAACTAAGTGTCGTAGTAATTTAAAAAAATGACCAAAAATAATAGCATTATTGAAGAGGAACCTCTTCTAGTGAATGGTGATAATAACGAAATCGAT
Source organism: Sugiyamaella paludigena (assembly GCA_030579875.1). Lineage (NCBI taxonomy): Eukaryota > Fungi > Ascomycota > Dipodascomycetes > Dipodascales > Trichomonascaceae > Sugiyamaella > Sugiyamaella paludigena. The sequence continues at coordinate 411,588 of JAKTRU010000013.1, read as the reverse complement.
TCTCCCACTTCAAATAGTTATCATCGAAATAGCAGTAACAGAAGTAGCTTGGATACAATTCTAGGAGATAATTTAGAAGATGTGGAATTAGGTTTGACTGCTGGTATCCTCAATAGCAGAATCAATAACAATAAATCTCCGTTTGATAATAATAATCAGGACCCCCCTTATAGCCATGTTCATCGGAATCTTCATCATCATCATAGTAAACGTTCAAGTATTCGTACAAAATTAATAGAAATTAAAAGTAGTCTTATGTCTCAAAATGTTGGTATAAAGCTGATGATAATTGCACAACCATTTGGTACTGCCATGGGTGCAGCTACAAGGTTATTAGAAACTAATTCTGATACTCCTTTTCATCCAAGTCAAATATTATTTGTAAGAATGGGAATAACTTATCTTTGCTGCTTATTATATATGTTCTATGCCAAAATTCCTGATCCTATTTTGGGTCCTAAAGGAGTAAGATTATTACTAAACTTAAGGGGCTTATTAGGATTTTGTGGAGTTTTTGGGTTTTATTACGCTTTGGTTTATCTGGATTTATCTGATGCTACAGTGATTGGATTTTTATCTCCATCTGTTACAGGATTTCTTGCATGGTGTCTTTTAGGAGAAGTTTTTGGATCAATAGAATTAAGAGGAGGGCTTGTTTCATTATTTGGTGTTATAATAATAGCTAGGCCATCATTTATATTTGACTTATTTAGCAGTAATCCAACTAATGATGAGATTTGTAATGGTGATGATTGTCCGAGTAAATATCGTTTATTTGGTGTAGCAATGTCATTAGTAGGAGTTCTTACATCTGGCCTTTGTTTTGTTGTTATTAGAAAAATTGGGACAAGGGCTCATCCATTAATCTCTGTCTCTTATTTTGCTTTATGGTGTGTTATTGTTTCTACCTTTAATTTATTCATTCTTCCTGGAGAATCTTTTGCTTTCCCTCAAGGTGTTAGAGAATGGATATTATTAGTTTCACTTGGTGCATTTGGATTTGTTTTCCAATTTATTATGACTGCTGCTATTCAACGGGAAAAGGCATCAGTTGTTACATCGATTAATTATACTGCCATATTATGGGCTTTACTGTGGGAAAGACTATTATGGGGAGATGTTCCAGATGTTTGGTCATTTGTCGGAGGTTCAATTATTCTCACAAGTGCGATTTGGATGGCATATTCCAAGTATAAATTAAGTAAACAGAATGAACCAGATGAGGATGAGGATAAAAATGAAGACGAAGATGATGAATATTCAGTTGAACTTAGAGATAGAGTACAAGTAGAAAATCAAGAAATTGAGAGTCGGGATGAACAGCAACAGCCATTACAGCAGATAGATCAAGTAGAAGAGGAAGAGGAAAGTATATCTCCCTCGAACCTAATGAATCTTGGGGTTGCAGAAAGGGAAGGAGGAATTAAAAGTCATATTGGTTTATAAACGAATTATATAGGGTTTCTACAGGTTTCAGTTCATGAATTTAGCATATTGTTGTAATTAAATTGTCATTCATTTTTTTCAAGTTCTCGGCTGTCACTCATTGAAATTAGTCGTGCCTCTGGTCTCAGACCTTATGATCCAGTTTCGCTGGTCATCCAACGTACGAAGCGAGGGTCTGTCCCTGAACAGCTGTCGATAGATAAGATAAGGACCTGCATCTCACCATGAGTAGTGCGGCTAAATGTTGCATAAACTATACGCACGGCTGTGTTGCGAGCTAAGATCTCGCTCTAACATCCGATCGTTCTATGTTTCTCCGTCTTTCTATCCGTTTATTCTGTCTGTCTCTCCATCATCTGTATCGCCTTGTACTTGATTTGGTTCTTATCCAATGGATTGTAGACAAGAAGATCACGACCATAATCATGGTCATAACCATGGTGGACATGACCATGATCATGATCATGTTCCACCACCAGATACAAATGCCGTACAGTCGCTATATCAAAACATCAATCATGATCATATCATAACACTGAATGAGAATAGAAGTGATGCGGGAAAGGAAGTCTTCAAAGAATGGGAGAAAAGATTAGATGTTTCCAAAATCCTTGAATCTGATGTAGATGAACAATTATTAATATTTGTTCCTTTTACTGGATTGGTTCGTCTTCATTCGCTGTTAATTCGTACGACTTGTGATGAACATGCTCCCAAAACAATCAAATTATTCAAAAACCGTGAAGATCTGGATTTTTCTACCGCTTCAGAACTTACTGCAACTGCATCTTTCACGCATCCATTTGGAATTGGCGGAGATGATACCACCGTTGTATCGGAAGTTATCACAGATAACCAAACATTGGAAGATGAAGGCATTGCCGAATATTCAGTGAATAGGGCTCATTTCTCAAATCTAACTAGTTTAACCTTGTTTATAGAAGATAATCATGGTGAAGAGACTACGAAGATTCTTTATATTGGACTTCGAGGGGAATGGACCAAACTTTCTAGAGCACCTGTAGTTGCAATGTATGAGGCTGCTGCCAATCCTAGAGATCATAAAAACCTTGTTCCTGGTGAACATTATGTTGCTGAAAACCCCTGAGTAGTCGCATCTGTAAATATTTTTATAACAAAATAATAAATTCCAAGAATTTGACCAGTGGCATTATTTATTGCGGTGGCCGTATTCGGACCCCATCGCTCGATTTTGCTTGAAGTTAAGATTGTACGTGCTCCAGAGACAGATGGATGGATCTTATTGGAGACGTGCACACAGGCTAAGCTAGATATGCGATCTAGAGCAAGAAAATACACTTTCATTAGATTCATAAATCGTACATAAGAAACATAAAAAGAAAATACACAGCATACCAGAAAACGAACACAAACACTAACATAACAAGGAAATAAAAGAATTACAAAAAATAGCTATGCATGAATAAGGAAGGATGGATTGAGTGGTGTGGCTTTATAAGAATAGAACTGTTCTTGAACTGAATGTTGTTACGAATATGGAATTCGACTGAGACTAAGACCACTATTCGTTTGAGAAGGATTTGATGTTGCGGTCTCCTGGGTTTCTGGACTTACAGGTACCGAGAAAGTTCCATTAGTAAAAAATAATCTAGAAATGAAAGTTCGAGGTGGACGAATAGGAGGAGACTGCGATCCACGAGCAGCTTCAACATCACGATCCGGATCATTGTTATTGGATTCTGCAATAGTAGCCATTATTTGAGCAGTAGTATCATGAACATGCGCACCTTCAGGACTAACTACTGAATTAGATGCTCTGCTAGCTTCGCCATTAACTATTTCAGGACCTATCAGACCAGCAGCAGCAGCATTTTCTTGTCGAAATTTAGCAGTTGAAAAATCCATTTTACAAAGAGGACAACTAGCTCTTCTAGTGGTCAGCCATGGAGTGATACATTCATCATGGAAAACATGATTACAACCAAGAGCACGAATATCATGATCAGGTTCGATAGAATCAAGACATACAGCACAAACATCACCAGCCTCAGCAGCAGCAAGTTCAGGTGGTATCAAAGTAGCATGAAATTCGTCAGCTTCATCATCATCTTCAGATTCAACTTCTTGAACTTGTTGTTCACCACCTTCACTGGTAGCTGGTAATATCTTTGTTTGGTTCTCACTAGAATTTTCCGTATTGTTATTGTCATTCTGTTCTGTTTGAACAGTAGTTTCATTCTTTTTCTGCGATGATGATGATGAATCTTCCTGTGCTTCTACATATTCTTCTTCTTCTTCTTCTTCGTCTTCTTCGTCTTCTTCGGAGCCCACAGATTTTGTACGACTAACTGGCTGAGATTTTTTCTTATCTTCTTGTCCTGTAGATGACGACTCTCCTGGTGAAGGTTCGTCATTATTGACTACTACTACCGTTGACGACAAATCACCAACGGAATAAATTTGTGATTGAGAAGTTTTTATTATGGTCCCAGATTCGTCATTCTCTTGCTGAGATTCAGATTGAGGTTCAATCACTTGACGATCTATAATGTCTTCAACGATACTCGCAGGCCTCGACTGGGCAGCAGCATTAGCAGATATACCGCCTTCAGCAGATAAACCCAGCTTTTCTCTTTCAGCACCCCAAACTTTATATTTCATAACAGGGAATCGCTGATTCAATTCTTCGAATTTCATAAGTCTTCTCTCTCTTCTTCTTCTACGACTGAATTCAGGAGCCAATAATGGATTCATATAAAAGCCCAACTCATCAGCTCCACCGTTAAATGAATCCAGGTCACTTCCCGGTTGAAGGCCTCTAGCTAATAAAGCATTTCTTCTTCTTCTATTTCTAAAACAATATTTCAGACCTAAAATAATCCAAAGATTGGTAAAAACAATACCTAAACCAAGAGCAATGAAATATAAAAAAGGAGTTTGATTACTACCTCCACCTGATCCACCACTAGTAGAAGAAGCAGAAGCAGTTAATGTTGTAGACGCAGTTTGTGAATTTATAGTTGGACTAGGAGTTATTGAAGCTGAAGCTGAAGCTGCCGCTTCACCGGAAGCAGAAGCAGCTCTAGCTAATAAAGTAATAAAAGTGGTTGTTGGAGTACCCATGATTTTTAAATTAAACTGAATATTTCTTCTGAAGAACGCATTACAGCCTCCACTGGCATCTGGATATGAACAATTAAACAGAGAAAATGAAACTGTTATTAGTTAGTTCATTACTAGTGTGTTCATCATCTCATTCTTTATCTAACTCTCGCTACACGAAGAGACCATTAACCACCGGACTAAAAACACCTTCCTGATTGTGTACTAACCTTTTTAAATATTCAATGAAAATGATTAATAATGCTTGGTAGACTATTCGGCATGCGATATCCAAGAATATATATAATGTTATAGATACCTAATGTTACATATAACACATGTACGATCAATATAACGAGAGATTGATTTCAGCGCCTATACATATATATATAGTAACAGGAACACAGAACAATCCTACCTAATATACAATTGTTTTTCCAATCGGGTTTCAATTGCTTTTGTTACCAGTTCAAATATCGTCGTCGTCTGGCTAAAGGTCCGCACACACACACAAACCACAATCGTAACAAATGCACGATGATGCTATTCTATTCTTAATATTTCGATTCGTTATTTAAAATAAAAATAACACACGACAAAAAGTCAATCACAACAACGATAATAAAAAAAGAACAACAACAACAAGAACAAGAAGATCAGAATAAAGAAAGGAGAGCAGATATAAATAAAAAGGAAGGAAGGAGAACAAGCTCCGTCCGAATTATATTTGGATTGAGTTTACCTCAGGGCAGAAAAAGCAATCTGGGAGCGGTAACTTAGCGGTTGAAGCAGAGAGCGGCAGAAGCTGAGTAGTAAAGAAGAGCTGCAGCAGTTGTGCTAACCTTTTGTTTGTATGGGTGTGAGTATGTGCGTTTGGGTTCGGGTTCGGGTTCGGGTGGGGTGGTTAGTGGGTCGGAAAAGTTATCGGAAAAGTTTAACCAGCAAAAGGTGCGCTTGCACAGGTTCGTGTAGTTAGAACTTTCATTTAATATGTAGGGTGAACTCGTTATAGTGATTCCCTAAACCTTGAAAGCTCGCCAAGTTTAGCAGACGAAGCCTCTTGCGGCTTTGATTATAAGAGCTATTGTTTTCTACCTTGACACGGCAGGTGAGGCAGACTTGGACCACACTAGCCCATTAGCTCTTGGCTAGCGATCCTACCCACCAATCATTACTAGCCTTTTAGTGAACTAGTGGTCCGTTAACAGTCTTCGTTGAATGGATCACCCCATCTAACTACGGAAATAATCCAACCAGTCGATCGTGAATGAGTAGGCGGATAGTCAGTTGGCTATACTTGCTGGAGAGAATTGATAGTGATCAGCAAGTAGTAACTTAATAGGACTTCAATTGAGCTGGCTTTTGTGAGCTCACCTGAGAGTAGCGAGAGCTAAGGGTCCGGGATCTTGAATTGGAGAGTGGATCCCTCGAGCGTAGGTCTATGGCTACATCCCAGGCGCCAGACGTAGACTAGAGAGACTGAACGTGATGAGGGGAGATTGATGAGCGATTATGTATTGGGCTCATAATTACCTTCTATTGTTTAGTACTGTTTATTCATTTACCTGATACAGATGATTACTTCAGATGACCCAAGACTACAACCAACAAAGTAGGAGTTACCACAATATTACTATAACAAGTTAAGTTAGGTTAGGTTTAAGCTTAAACAGATTTAAACAATACTAGATTACTCTCAGTGACTGATATCATTAACATTTAACACATGTTCTTTTCTTTGTTCTCTCGATTAGATCGGACAAATATTGTTTATTTACTTGTTGAACTTCTCTCCTCGATTCAGTTGTCAAACCAAAGCATAACTGATACTGATACGGATACCTCGGAGCCGAATGATACATCATGTTAAATGCAAGCGAAATTTTGATCTGGCCTGTGTACTTCCCTACTTTACGGTAGGTTACTACTGCACTAGTAAATCTCGTATTATTGAAACTGTTTGCTCAAACTTATTATTTAGCTATCTGCACACAAGAAAACCGTTATATATGCAGTATTAATTAACTCGTATAATTAGAACCTCATTATAAAAATACCCTATCAATCCAGGTCTAGAACTAGTGCTTATCAGGATTTCTATTCGATTGATCCGCGGGTGATCTAAGCCAGACCTGCACCCTTAATAAAAGTTACAAATCATAAACCGCGAAAATTTTGCAGATCTCTCTTTTCCTTCAAAAGTTAAACTGTCTCGTACAAATGAGAAAAAGATTATTTTTAACATCTCATTTGTCAATCTATTCATATTTATAATTCAGTATCGTCGACGATCTACTCTACTCATCGTCTTCGTATTTTTCCAGACTTGCATTTCTATGCCTGGCGTCGTCATCTTGCCTTCGGTGACTCCTCAGCGACCTTCGATGTCGGATGTCTTTTCTCCAGCCCCTTGCTCGCTTCACTCGAGATTCAGGTCATGGCCGTTATTGATTGGCTGAATATTTCACCGCCTTGACCTCGAGCGAGCCCCAGCCGCCGAAGGCGAAAAGATTAGATGGGCATAAAGTGGAATTAGGAATAATGACAGATTGTGGCCATTCGCGGGTATCGAGACGATATAGACATGAATTGTGGCATTGAATTGGTCGGAAAACAGAGTTTAAGAGAGTAGCTTAGACTTATTTATTACCGTTACTGATGCAAACACAAATGCATTAAAGCTTGTTAATGCTTGGCAGGTAGCTAATCGATCATATATATATATGTATCACATGCTTACGAGACAAATTTATGTATGTGTATACATACATAAACATATAGATTTATGTATGTCTGCGCATGTTGACGTGAGATATTTCTTGACGTGCATGAGAGAAAATAAATGTTTCAAATTCTAACGTTTTTGATTAGTTTTTTATAAGCAACAAGTTTGTATTAAATTACTAGAGAACTACATTATTCTATGCCAACAGTTCTGGATTAACTAAAATTGTGTTGGTCAAGTAACTGTTAAATTGTTTGTAATATCTATCCACGATGAACCAACGTTGAAAAACATGCAGATTTAATATAATTTGTTCAAACCATTGTTTTGCTATTCTTTATCTGCAGACATCATTGCTAAATTGTAGTTCTTTCATTCTAAACTGTTAATCAAATTGCCTCGAATCTTTATGAATGTTTAAACTGGTTTGTATTTTTATCTATGTAACGGCTTTTTTTGTTATCGGTGAAAATCTGATCTTGCATAAAGGCGGGGTGGAACGCCTCTGCAAAATATGCAGGTATACTGCGGGGTAAAACCCACTCTAACCTTTTTTGCACACTTACAGTTAGTTGGAATAAAATTTACAGTACAGTACAGTTTAACCTTTAATATATCTGTTGCAGTAGTCAACTGATCATGAAGTCCGGCCCGGCCGGTTCATCCAGGATGAAAATTAATAAAAATTAACTCACCAGAAATAACGTGTTTAAAGACGAGAGATATGATGTGGTTGTCTAAAATCGGAGCCCGAAACAAGCTCAGGGTTTGACAGGTTTGGATCCCAGAGAAATATACGACATACATGGATTAGATGGGCAGCGGTACCCAAGAGGAACCGAATCTGGGTATAGCCAGAGACCGCCCTCGAGATTACAATTGAATGGATCTTGTCCATGCTGTTCTATGATTATACTACGTGACTAAGAGAAGGTTAAAATATAGAGTCAATCATCGTTCGTGTATATACATGTCACAGATGCTGGCTAAGGAAAGTTTTAACAGAGACGAATATTTTCACTAATTGCTCTACACAATAGCGGAGAATCAGAATATTAACTCGATAACAGCTGTTTCAGCTGCGATGCCGATTATAATTGCTCTAAACTCTAAGTGGCCGCTTCAATTGAGCTTGCTTTAAATGCAATTTCTTGCGAGAACTAATATCATATAGTACAAGAATGAAGTCCCCTAACTAGGGACCACTGCATCTGCATCTGATGCAGAGGGAAATGAGCCAAACGTGTCTAGCAATGTGATGTCAGAATAGCTCCTGATCCATTGAAGCATCCGTGCTGCTATTTTGTATGCTATAGGCGGCTGGACCATGGCCCCAGGAACCCTGTTCTCCCTGTATCAGAGAATCGCACAAAATGATGTCTCCTCGATCGAAGCAAGAGCTAACTGGGGCTACGTACCGGCCGCCGGAGGCAAACTAAGGAGTCTACGGCCCGACCAAATCTTAACCTCAAGGTGGACGTGGATGTGAAGCATAACATACAATAATCTTATTATAAATTAGCCGATATATAAATAAACGACAGAAAAACAACATATTATAACCACCATGGAACACTATTCATTAACTATAACAAGCCAAGAAATTTGTTGGGATTGATTATCTTCTTTGATAAACTTTCGAAGATTGCTTAATCCTTTCTGATATTCTTTCTGCGAGTCAAAATGTAACTTCTCCATCTTCTTCTCAACTTCTTTCAATTCTTTCTCCTGTTCCAGTAAAACATCTCCCATTGCTTCGATTCTCGTTTCCTCGTCTCTCTTCTCACTCTTCTTACAAATATCCTTATCAGCTTTTCTTCTAACGTTTTCAGCTTCTTTGGATAATTTCCACATTTGATGTTCATGGTTTCTTAAAGTTTTATTATTTCCAGTCGCTATTTTCTCAACTTCCTTATTTCTTTTCTCAATAGATTTATATTCTGACCGTGTCATTTGTGTCTTAATTTGTTGGTCACAATATTCAGACAAATCCAAGGCCTCCTTTCCTGGTTTAGGCATATCGAAAGTTAACGGAGAAATATAGGGCGACAGAACCTCCATAGGAAAGTGGTTTCTCCCATGAGGTTGCCTTAGATTATTGTTACCGTCATATCTAAGGAAAAAAGAAGCCAACTTATGAGAGTTATCATCTGAAAATCCAAGCACGGAAGAAGCCAGCTCTGTAGTAGTACAGATCATAACCTGCAAATGTCTAGGACCAAAAACTTCCCTGTTACATTTCTCAATAAATTCATCCGGTCGGATATCACTGGTCCTAGGAGATCTACTGCTATTATCTTTATTCATAGTAAAGCTTGATATTATATTCAATTTATCAACAAATTCCATAAATTGCTCTATTGTGATATCATAAGAATTGAAATACGACGAATAAGCTCTGATGAATGGCAATCCAGTACCGTTAGAAATCTGAGGAAGTGCTATTGGTTTCTTAAGATGATAATGTGTGGAGGAAGCAATTGCGGGAAGAGAAATACCATTAAAATGTAAGGTAAGCAATACATCAATATGAGCGACAGCGTTTGCTTTATTCTTAGCTTCTGTTTTCCTTTCTTCAGGATAATCCATGGTTATCTTACGATAGATAGAACTTTCAAAAAGATTCTTACAATGACAATGACTTCCTGGCCAACGAAAATAACAGGGCCCACAAGGAGAAAGCCTCGAAACCGTCGAATGACAACGACGCCTCGAAGTATTAATGGAATGTGGAGTAGTTTCATATTTTCTGTTCCGTAGTGAGTAACAACCATGTGCAAAACGAGGAACACTATTGTCGTTATATGATGCAGTATCGCTTTGTTGAGATGATAGCATGACGGGTGAACTATTACTACGCCTACCATTGTTCATGGCAGAGTATTCGTTGTCATTGATCTGACTGGGACCAACGTTCCTATCAATTATAAAGGACGGCCGATGTTGGTTTTGAGTTGGGGTCTCGCTAGGCGAATAATGAGAATGAGGTCGAGATTCATAAGGAGGAGGCGGTACCTTAGTATTCATCTTTTCCCTTTGTATTCCTATCAATAAAATAAAACCAGTCAATCAAATTCCAGCTGGAAAATTGGTATACTTCTTTAAATGTCCAGTTGTATACCTGAAGACACGATGATATAAATGTTTTCAGTTGATGATAGAAATTTTATCAATTGAGTATTATGATTCATGAATTGATCATATTTATACCAAAAACTTCAAATTATGATTTACGTATTTGAGGTTAAATTTGTAACCTCCAATCGTCAATGCGACATAATGTAACAGCTAATCTAGTTAAAAACCTTATCTCACATATACTGTATGTACTTCATTACTTTCTGCAAACAAAAGAAATTATTATGACATAAGCGTTTTTTAAACTGTTTTCTTATCGCAGATCACTTTCCTTTATCTGGTTAATGATAAGGAGGAACAATCACACCGAGTCCGAGTCTAAGCCAGCAACAGTAATAACATATCACTATAATATGATGATCTCCGTTCTAATTTCGGTGGAAACTCGTGCCCAGTTCCGAACGTGCTCCACGGAAGAAAAAAGAACAGCCATTTATTGTTTAATTAAAGACGCAGCGTGTTAGCGAATTAATGTCCATGGCAATGCCTTGGAACACCCCAATTTGAGCTTCGCACGAGAAATGAGATTTCTCTACTGATCGAATATTTTGCAGTCAGGTCTGTAAACGAGATTTTGGATCTAACTCTTTGTCGGTACGTGTCTAACAAGCCGTCACATGCGATACCAGTAGAGTTCCAGAAACTAGATTATTTTGGGATATACCCTGGGGAAAGAAAGAATCATTGAACGTGAAATTGAAGATCCCCAATCAACCGAGGTATACCGACGGCGACAGTCAATTCTCAGTATGTGTTTATATTATGGATTTACTTTATGTTCAAATTATTTACTCTGTAAAGGTTGATCTATGGAGTTGTATTTCCAGCATGTGTTCTGCTGACCTTTACACCAAACAGCGGTTGAGCGGTATTTACCCCTACCGGTCACAATATGTTAGATAGTCTAACTTGCAAAACTGAACCTGGTTGGCAAATCCATTATTATGTCAATGCTGTCAAGGGCTACAGTCTCGTTGGCGGCGGGTGGCAAAGGTACTACTGAAAAACGAGTCACCTGTAATGTTATAGACACATACTATTGCAGTATAGTTTTGAGTGAATTTCTGTTTAGGTGTTTGCCCGCCTTCCTTGGCCATGGCTGTGTTGCCCACACTTGTCTCAGGTATGAGCTCACATCTCAACTGTACTGACTAAACTGTAATAAGTAATATAAACTTTCAGCTTAGGTCAGCATTAGGAGTATAGTAATAGGAAGTGACTTTGGATATCATGATATCAATCACAGCAAAGTCATCGTCAGCCGACCCATGCTTCACTGCCATCCTCCACACGCCCGAGGCACGAGCCACAGTCAAGCAATGCATCACTAACTTCATTGTCCTTCCCACCAAAAGAAGTCTTTTCTATGTTCATGATCGGTATCGAGTTTCAGCATTAACTAAATCGCGCATTGCACTAAAGAGACTCTACCAACTAATTGATAGGCCCAATCTCTCGCGACACCCTTCCCATAAGATATGACAGACATATCTTTGATTTCTGATGATGCCGCACTGCGTTTCCACGCCTAGCCCTCTCAAGAGGATGCACATAAACTGCGCTATTTCAGAGAGATGTGTACCACCGAATTTCCCACTCACTTTATTTCAATCAATTTGATTAGAAAGCATGTGATGATCATTACATCATCACAAGCCTTTTAAGTATGCGAGTAAGCGCGATAGAACAATAGAAAAGACAGGGTAACTCTGATTTGCCTAATAAGACATATGCATCAATACCCGACCTTGACGTAATTTTAAATAGTGAAGACTCGCGAATACAGCCACAAAAACGCCCTAACCCATACACATGCCCTTATCATAAACCCCTAACCTCCGGCCTTCGCTCGAGGAACACGCCAGACCCCTGGATTTTTGTTTCATTCGAGAGATTCGACAAGAGCAGTGACAGTTTTGACATGACTCCCATCTCCAGCGAAGCGAGCAAACAGGACCCGAGGCAGGAAAAGGTGCCCTCACCCCCGTATATTTCTCATTCCCGTGCCCGTTTTACGGATCGTTAATTTTGCTTAGTGAATATGACTCCATTACTAGGTATTTAAAAAGAATAATTTTATAATTGACAGTATTTTAGTCCTCGGTTATATAAGTTATATTGAACAATTAAAACAACATTGGAGAAAGAAGAGCTTCTTCAACGGATAATTTACCTTGAAATAATACGTCATCAACTGGACAAATAGTATTATTGGTTGGGAGAATTCCCTCCAAAAACCACTTCTTCACCACACTATCAGTACAGCTACTCTTCTGAGAAGTAGAACAGTGTCCATAACCATCCTGATGAAGAACAATACCATTTGTATAAAATTGTGACATCTTTCTTGCAGCAACCAATGGAGTAACTGGATCGTACGTATTACCAATTAGGAGCATACTGCCATTAATTTTCTCAAAAGGTCCATCCCATACTAATACAGGTTTTGTCTGATAACCCACGCAGCTAGGGGCCCAGACTTCAAACCATAAAGAAGTTCTTTCTTTCAATTTTGTCCAGTGTTCCTTATAAGCATCGACGGACCTAATTCCTCTACGATAAGACGAATTACTACTATCGCCACATATCGTAGCGTAGTTTACACCAGGATCTCCCATACCGGGGAAAAATGAATGGGCCTTGAGAAAAGGAGCCCCATTTCCCAAAAGTAACTCATTTGTCACATTAGCAAATGCCGGCCAACTAGATGGGGAATATAGCGCATAAAAGAACGCATTTTTGAAAAGTGAATATGTAATAAAGCCGATATCTTCACCGTCAAATACAACATGAGGCTCCAACTGAAGTTTATCAAGTAATCCAAGTACTTTATCACGGATCTCATCCGATGTTGTACCATTTATGGCACAATTATCTGACAAAGCGCATCCTTCAAAAAATCCATCAGAAACTCCATCAGTGCTGTCAAGGCCCCTTAACGAATAACCCTCATAATAATCTACAGAATCCATTACTCCATCAACAATCATTCTACCGACTTTGTCTGGAAACATGTGAGCAAAAGTGTTTCCAAGAGTAGTTCCATAAGAGAAGCCCCAATAATTCAACTTTTCATTACCTACTTGTTCAGAAATATGAAGCATATCAGTAGCTACTAAAGCAGTTGAAATATATTGACCACTTTCGGATGACGAACAAGTCAACCCATCAAAATGTGCTTCTGCAAACTGTTCACCGTAACTAACATCGTCACTATTATGATAGGTTAACAGGGGAGATGCTGGAAGATTTAGTTTTGCTCTCTTTTCAGGAGAAATACAAGAGAATTCAGGCGTTGTCCAATTAACACCTCGAGGGTCAAATCCAAGGATATCATATCGACCATCAACAACGCCTGATATATGTTGTCCTTTTGAGTATATAAATTGAGTACCACTGCCTCCCGGGCCACCTGGATTGAGCACAATCGTGCCCAACTTCTTCTCTTCCTCTACAGTTGCTGGAAGTTTGGCCAGCGCTACAGTGACATTTCCCAAAGTAGGGTTTTGATAATCTAGAGGCAAAGTTATATTTGCATGAAGAATTCCACTACCAGGCGATAATTCTTTCCATTGAAAATCACCATCAAGCTCTGGTTCCGGTTCTTGGGAAGAAGAATTTTGAATATATTTTACACCTAATATAACAACGAAGAAGAACGAAATAAAACTAATTACATTTAATTTAGAAAAAAGATTCTTAGATTTTATCTGCTGATGTTCTTCCTCTGTATCGGGAAGAACAATGGAGTTTTTCTTCCAAAACATTTTTAAACTCACAGTAAAGAAAAAGAATATTAAATACAGGGCCTAGATCTTCCTCCTGTATATATATATATATATATACATACAATATATAACTAATCTCCGCGGAATAAGTTACATTTTGTTGTATTTGGTGTTTCATTCTTCAGTAATGGCAGATTTTCAATTCTATCACTTCATGTATTGCTGACTGAACACGGCACCGATCGAGATATTGTTATCTACGTCGAACAGATAACGGGTGCCGTCGATGCAGCGATACTAACCCAATTTAAGTAAAGATCTGTTTATCTTTAACTCAATCTATAGATTTAATTAGAGATTAGACTAAGGTAAGATCCGCCACCGTACTACAAGCGGAGAGGGCCCCACTAATGGACAAGTCACTCTGCATCATTTACCCCTCTGTTTTGGGCGGAGCGAAGCCGAATGAACCCTTAGCTCTTATTGTGTAACCAACAGGGTGCCCCTCTACACTGTCGGACTCCTGTTTAAAGCGAGGCAAGAGATCCCATCATCCCAGTTTAGCTAAAGAGAGCAAGTGATAATGAAAGCTAGGGAAAGATGGGTTCAGATGGCAGAAATAAGCAATACAATGTTCATTGTAACGAAAGGCATCGATAATTAAGATTAACTTAAGGCACATACATTAGTAACGCTAATTAACGGTTAACACCCGGCGCCCAAACGGTAAGTTGTGGCACATTGAATGGAGGCTTTAATAAAAGATCATTTTTGACATCGATTTCCAAAGGGTAGGGAATTGTCAATAAAAGATCGGTTTTGACATTGAAACTCCAAAATTGGTTTGCATCTTGCCTCCACGGATCTTACGAAATTTGTCAATCTCTTTCTCGTTGAATCATCTTTTCATTTGTAAACAGTGTTTTGGGATTCGACATCTTCATGGGTTTATAGCAATGAATGCTGTAGATGATACATCGGTGAGCCTTGGAACTGACAAAGTTGGATCAGGTATGTATAGATGATAATGAGCTCTGGTTGATGCTCTCTTAAAATACTAACAATTAGATGAACATCCTACATTACTGGGTATTATCATTGACACAAACCCAACTGCTTGGGCAGCAATGGAAAAAGACAAATTGTCTCTAAAGGAAGCAGTTGAATCGTTGTTGGTATTTATAAACGCACATCTGTCTCTTAATAATTCCAATAGAGTAACAGTCATTGCTGCTCATACTACTGGGGCAAAATTCCTATACCCAAAACCAAGTGGAACCTCATACTCTTCATTTTCATCTGCTGTCCCTGCCGAAGGCGTCACTGACAAATCGCCTGCACCTACTCATATAGCTGATAGACAGACTATGTATCGACAATTTCGTGAAGTCGATGAGGCAGTTATCGGGGAATTGGATTATTTATTGACATCTACCACGGATACTGGTGTGAGAGCTAGTCAGAGTGCAGTATCAGGGGCTCTTAGTTTGGCGTTAACATATATTAACCGTGTTTGTAGCGGAACAGATGACTTACGTACTCATGCTCGTATTCTTCTCGTCAGCGTTTCCGGTGATTTGGCCTCACAATATATTCCAACTATGAACTGTATATTTGCAGCTCAAAAAAAGGTATGTTTTTTGTCGAGTTACGCGTGTTTTTCCATATGATTTATCTGACATAAAGCGAATTCCAATTGATGTATGTAAACTGGCTGGAGATACAGTATTCTTACAACAAGCCTCAGATTCTACAAATGGAACATATATGAAGATTGATAGGCCAAAAGGACTTATTCAATATTTGTTAAGTGCATTTTTAGTGGACCCAAGTTTACAACCACATGTTAATCTAAGTACTGAACGTGATGTGGATTTTAGAGCAGCATGTTTTGTAACGAAAGATGTGGTTGACATTGGATACGTTTGTAGTGTATGTTTATGTATTATGAGCAGACTACCAGCCGATGGTCATTGTCCCATGTGTGGAACAGAATATGAGCCTGAGGCTTTAAGAGCACTTAACAAAAGGCCAATGGTGGTTGTGAAAAAGAAGCCGAAGAAGAAGAAGGCTAAATCTGAAACTACTCCTGGTCCAACAACTCCAGTTCCGTGAGATATTCAGAAAAAGGCATTGTTATATATATTATTTATTATACCCAGAGAGATTGGGAATCAACTTAACTTAGATAGAACTACTACTCCAGCAATTAATTCATCTCCAATGTAATCTGTTATACATAGACTACGTAGTTAAAATATCATAATTCGATTATTTTGTACTAGTTCTTCCAGTCTTTCCTTAGTAAGGACGTTTGATTTTTAGATAGTCCATATTGGATGATCTTGAAGTCAAACGAGGGAGGATATCCATGTTTATCAATGACATGTCGACGTCGTTTCTGTGGAGTAGAACAGAATCTATCACAGCCATCCACTATACAGCCATACTAGTTAATGTCAGAAAAAGATGTTCAACGAAGCGGATGGTGTTTGCCTGGGGCGTAGTCCCAGACCCCCAGCTCACGCTGCACTCCAGAATTGGAGTTTCACAGAAGTGGACGAAAGAGCTTATAGCCACGATCAATACATACTATCTTATCGCCACGAGCTTGACGTGCTTCTGCAAAGGTATCATGATTCTCAGTTATATGAAGGTTAAGAATGATTTCGGAGGGAAAAACATTCGAACATATACTACATTTAAAATTATGAAATTTATAATAATGGCTTTCAAATTGCTCAACTGAAGTGAATTGCTGTGGCTGAATTTGACAGAAAGGAGGAAGATTACATGTTATAGCTATAGACGAAGATGAGGATGATTGCTGATCTGATAGATGAATTTTTGGGGGATCTTCATATGTATCTACGGTCTCATAATCTTCATTAGACCGAATTCTTTTCATTATCGAACACAGTCCTTTTGATTTCCATCATATACTAGCAAGCAAAGGAACCAATCATAGAGAATCACGATAATGAGTGTAGCATGGAGACAGAAAAGTGACAGGTTCGATCCTGGAGGCCATAATCAACAATTCCTAGTTATTTCAGCCGTACGATAATGGTGCGAACTCGCTCTCTCAACTTCAGGACTCAAGGGTCGCAATACAAGAGGACTGACTACTAACTGCTCTGCTCCGTCTATTCTGCCTCCGGAGGCTAGAACTCTACTCCAGACCACTAGGTTCTCTTCGCTCGGGTTAGGATGCAAACCACAAGACGAATTCGACTTCGAGCGAAGCGAGCCTAGGGGTTTGGGGCATAGCCCCAACCGCCGGAGGCAGAACGGGGTTGAAATCCGTATATCGTTTCAATTCGAGATCAAATCTCCATCATCATGACCATGAACTATTCAAATCAACATAGCCGGAGGAAATACGGGGAGGGGAAGTTCTCAAGGAAAGCGATATCCGATAGTTCTTCTCAGAGTTTAGGGTAAATAACTATATTTATCTTATTATACACGGCTGGATCTTAGTTAAATCCCGATCACGCAAAAATATTTAAATCCACCTAATTACCGACCCGACCAACCCCACATGTAGATGACTCAACTTCTTCATTTATAGAAGATATCTATCTACATTGTGTTTAAAGATGCGGTCATCAATGATGATAGCTAGGACATTATCTCGAGGGGTGAAGAATGTTGCGTTCTTAACAAAGACTGGTTCAAATGTGATCTCAAGGAAATCCTCACAGATCACCATCCCCATCAGCTGTAGTAAAAGATACTACTCGACTGGTAATCAAGTCAAATTGACTAGGGAAACTTATAAAAATCTTAAACGTGGGGATTATGCTAAATTAAAGGAGGAAGATATTATTTTTTTCAAGTCAATATTACCCGAAAATGGACTTATTCAAGATGATGCCGATCTAGAATTCTATAATGAAGATTGGATGAGAAAATATCGAGGAAGTTCGGGATTGGTTCTTAAACCGAAAACTACTCAACAAGTTAGTCAAATATTGAAATATTGTAATGACCGTAAATTGGCAGTAGTTCCACAAGGAGGAAATACTGGTCTTGTTGGAGGTTCAATTCCTATATTTGATGAAGTGATTATCTCATTATCTAATTTGAACCAAATTCAAAGTTTTGACCCTGTTACTGGAGTTCTTGTAGCAGATGCAGGTGTTATATTAGAAAATGCCGATTCTTATTTAAGAGAAAATGGATTTATTTTTCCATTAGATTTAGGAGCAAAAGGTTCTTGCCATATTGGTGGTAATGTAGCTACCAATGCTGGTGGATTACGATTATTAAGGTATGGAAGTTTACATGGTAGTGTTTTAGGAGTTGAAGCAGTTTTAGCTGATGGAACTATTTTCAATGGTCTTAGTAAATTGAGAAAAGACAATACTGGATATGATCTGAAACAATTATTCATTGGATCTGAAGGTACTTTAGGAATTATTACTGCGGTATCTATATTATGTGCTCCCAAACCTTTAGCAGTGAATGCAGCTTTTCTTGGATTAGATTCTTTTGAACAAGTCCAAAAGACATTTGGTCGTGCAAAGAGTGAATTATCTGAAATTTTATCTGCCTTTGAATGTATGGATGCCAAATCACAAGATATTGTTGCGAAATATTCTGATTTATCAAGACCGTTAGAACAGAGACATCCCTTTTATATTTTGATTGAAACAAGTGGATCTAATAAGGAACATGATGATGCTAAATTAGAGAAATTCCTTGAAAAGTTATTGGAAGATGAAACCATTTCTGATGGAGTTGTTGCTCAAGATGAAACTCAATTGAAAAATCTTTGGGCTTGGAGAGAACTTATTCCCGAGAAAGTTGGAAGAGGCGGTGTATATAAATATGATGTATCTTTACCATTAAAAGATATGTTTAAGCTTGTAGATGATGTTCAAGCAAGATTAGAAGAAGCTGGGGTTGTTGGTGAAACAGATGAATTCCCAGTTGTGGCAGCTGTTGGATATGGACATATTGGGGATGGTAATCTTCATTTGAATGTCCCCCTTAGAAGATATGATGAAAAGGTCGAAAAACTACTTGAGCCTTATATATATGAATGGATTGCCAGCGTCAATGGTTCAATTTCTGCTGAGCATGGTCTTGGTTTTGCAAAGAAAAACTATATCCAATATTCTAAGGATTCTGGTTCTATTGAGCTTATTCGCAATCTCAAAAGTCTTTATGATCCAAAGAGTATTCTGAACCCTTATAAATTTATATAAAAAGGAGATAGACATATAGAACTAGTATAATAGAACAGTTTAAAGCTCTAAATAAATATAGTTTGTTTCTTTATTAATGCCGTCTTTGATTCTTTTTACTATTCGATTTCTGATCTATGAATCCTCCCTTATTTAATGCATCTCTTGTACAGACTTGGATATGTCTGAATCTATCCGATCCCAAAGGAACTCCTCCGTACCATCTTGTTACTACGACCATGACATTAGTGAGTTTCAGAGTCAATTGTTAGTATAGTTACGATCGAGCGGATCCTATTTCTATCTCCAGCGTGTGATTATCTAGTTACCTTCAAAATCGTAAGCATATGTTCTCCAGCTGGTGGTTCTCCGTCATTGGAGTGTGCTGTATGTTAGCAAAATAGAAAAGACAAGCTACTTACATCATGGTTATATATTACCTTCTAATATCACATCTCCTACTGAATTGGCTATTCTCCATGCCGTAATATTATGTGTAGCTTTAGATATACGTTTATCTTGCTTCAATTGGGCCAGATTAGAACGTGCCTCCTCATCGGAAGTTAGAGGAGTTGCTCTACCGACAAAGATCGACTTTCGATCATGAATCGGATCTGAGACCGACCATTTCATATCATCATCGATAGATTCATATCTTCCATAGCAGCGTGCTGACCTATTAATCTGACGACAATATCTTATACTCCTAACTATCATTAGTGGAATCGTTGAAGTCCAACGTCGTACAATCGAACCGTTCGACAGAATATCAACATCAAAGCCGCTTGAGCCGCTTGTGGTCGAGGTAGGACTGGTGAACATATCTATCATTCAACTGCGTTGATCTAGAGACCCATTGCTCGCTTCGCTAGGATTGACAACGCAAATCATTCTATGAATTACAAAATATTATACATTTGATGTCTACAAAACAATATCAGATTGATCAGCTATGTTCATAGCCCGATTCTTAACAGGCTCAGATAAACCCATGGATGGCAGATAAATCTTAAAACGAGTGACGATGAGTTCAAAAGCTGAATCAGCAGCCTCAAAAACGTCACCCGCTTGCTGAGTTGCTGTAGACAAAGAAAAAGGGGTATTATAACTTGATTCAGGATTCGACCAGTGGATAGGAGGATGACGGATATAAGACTCGAGAGCAAGCATAAGTTCATGCAAAACCGTTAAAGCTTGGGGAATATCCCGCTGAACTGTACCAAGGTTATCTTCATCCATAGACCAACAGATAAAATAGGCAATAGCTAGTAAAGCATCATTAGAAATCACTTTATTGGGAATTAGTGCATTAGTCTGACGTTCAACAGTATACCTGAAAGGAGTCCCAGCTTTTGTGTCGAGAAATGATTTGGCCAAAGTCTTGTATTGTGCGATAAAATGATTTATAAATGACCAAGTATCATTTGCAGAAATAACTTCAACAGATCTATGAGCTTCTTTATCCTGTAAGTTATCAACGATTCTAGCACGAAGAGCAGCACTGGATGTTGTAGCACCTCCAATTCTGTTATTAATAAAGGTTCGGCCATTGGAGGGTAACGTAGAGTTGCTGCCAGCATTATCGGCAGCACCAACATTACCATTAAGAAAAATATTTGTATTTTTTTTCAAAGGAATGACCTGTGGAGAGGAAGATTGATGCTGATTAGTCTTAGAACCACCAGTAAGAGATACAATGTCATTCTTGTTATTAACTCCTGAAGATGAAGGTTGTTCTTGCTTGGTAACTTTAATTAAATCATTTGTTAAATTCACCGCCACAGATCGACATTCATGAAAAATTTCACTCCAAGCAGATGTAGTAGTATTACTAGTATTTGTTGTACCATTGGTCGTGGTCCTCTCGATATCACTGTAAATTGATTCTCGACGAGGCCTATCATTTACAGAAATATATACCAATTCCTGGAAAGCTAATAACCTAGTCAACGGTCTGGAAATCGATCTTAATCCAGTTACTAAAGTACCATTTGGATCTCGTGATTTTGAACTTATACCAGATTTCCTATGTAATGGACCTAAAGACATATAAATACTAAATCCGCTATTAGCAAATTCATAAAGAAAAAATAAGAAAAAAGAAGCACTGAATGATGTCACTATCATCCAGAATCCACCCGGAAACCCAATATAGTCAATAGATCTATGTAGTTTAATAAAAAAAACCCATTTTACAAACCAAAGTGAATTTCTCCAAATGATCCCTCGAAATATCCAATAAACCAAAGGGAAACTTAAAGAAACTATACCAGACAATTCTGCCGATTGAATTGCAATATTCTGTAAATTATCAAGTACTCTATTAGCAGGTTTCTTTTCTGGTAATACTTCTATTGGAAATTTCAACAGATCATAATCACAGACCACATGAATAATAGAGTAAATCAAACTCAGATATAATGAATATAGATTGATATAAAGGAATCGTTCATTGAGTCGAGGTAATTCATATGAACTACTATTATTTGGTCTAGTAATTAAACCAATATCATTCATTTGTGATTTAATCATCAACCAAAAATATAACAATGATGATATACCGTATAAAATAAACGTCTGAAGGAAAACTTTACTTCTGAAAAATCTTTCCCACAACTCTAAAAACAAGCTTGGATATTTCAGTACATCTGAATGTAAGTTGGCTTTTCGCAATATAACTACTAAAAATCCCGAAATAAATATGGGTAATGCCCTAAATGGTAATATCCACCAAATGAACCCGATTTTGGCTACTAAACCTATAACTATTGAAATGAACCAAGCTACAAAGAATATTAATTTCGCTAAATTTCCAAATCGAACTTGTAATAAAGATGTGACTAGTGAATGATAATGTGGAGGTTCTTTTCTCCTTGGTCCCTTTTGAGGTATTATTCTAGCCACTGATACCATTATGATTGTATCTCAACAATTGCTTATAACAATGACTACCGAAATATACTTGTAAGATAATATATCATCATCTATACGTCATGGATCATGAAATGGAAAAGTAAACAAATAAAAAATATTCCGACATCTCTCGACTCCAGATCTATATTTGTCGCTATGGTACGGCGCTACCTGTCAGTAGGGTAATATGCCTCCGGCGGCTGGGGGCGTGGCCCCCAGACCCCCTAGCTCTCGCTACGCTCGAGAATCTTTCGTGTAACTAACTAATAAATACTGGGGCATTTCGCAAAAAGAAAAACAGATGAAATGTTGACATTTTTTGTCCTGTGATTCAATTGTGATTCAATTGTACTACTCTATTTATCCCTAAAGGGCGTTCTTCGAGTTAGCGCGTTAATCCAAAAAGGTGAATGCATAATATGTCAATACTGTCGATCAACTGGGGACACCGATGGCTATCAACTTATTATTGTGGGGTGCAAAGGGGATAATTAATTAATTTAACAATTTATGTTTTGAATAATAAATGTTAGCGTAAGTTAAGTTAACTGTTAAGTGAATAAGCTAGAGTTAACTTTAACCTGTTAAGTGTACTTGGAATTTCTGGACTTAACTTTATGGCTGACCTATGTTACTAGCATCCTAACTAGCATCCCTAACTTAAGAATTAGCTAACTTATTTAATTGCTGACTTAACGTTATTATTGACGTTAACACTAAGTTACCTTTCTAACCGCTGTGTCATCCTCAAAACAAATTCAATCAAAGTTTTTATTTTGTTAACTCAGAATCGTGCTAAAAGTTACTAGAAACTCATCGTCGACGATATGATCAGGCCATCTTCCCCCTACTAAATTATCCCTTACGGTCATAACTGTATGAACTACATAACTCATTTACCCAATCAGAACCAACTACTTCGTATAACCGACAAAGCCGAATTGTTTGGAATATCCATACAGAAACCGTTATATTGAGGCAAATTAACTTTAATCTACGCTAGCATTGGTATATTATTTACAGTACATGCATGCGTGATAAACCCTTAATCTGATTCCTTATCAGTTGTTTATGCATCTAAATCTGTCAATACAGACTAACCGTTATGTAAGATCATCGAAGTCCGTCTGCAGGTAAAGTCGAGTCATGTTTTGATGCCGTACGGATGATTCTTCCAACCAAAAGCTATAAATCATAGTTATAGGGTAGGCTGATTTATACTAGTCCTGCCACTGTCTTGGGATATATATAGTTGGATATCTGTTGAATCTAGACTAGTTCTTGTCTAAAGCTTCGGTGGCGATTTTGGCGATTCATTAATAACAATGAGCAGTATCGGTTGGAATAAAAAATCCACTGAAAAAGATTATATTAATCTTCCTACTTCAGAACTTGAAGAGGACAAAGGTTTCAGCAGCAAATCTTCAAAATATCCTCTCAAAAAGTATGTTCTTATTGTTATTGGATGCCTTCTTCTGTTTGGTATAAAACTTATTCCATCTGTTGTTGTCAACAACACAAAGGCACTATTTAGCTTTCCTTGTGCCCACCGTCATCATCATCAAGGTGATTTCCAATGGATAGAATTAGTTCCTGGTAGTGGCGTTCTTCATGCTAATATCTCTTTACCTCTTGATTATGCCAATCCTGATGCAGGGAATTTGACTGTTGCTTTAGCTAAGTTCCCTGCTACTTCTTCTCCTGAAGATAAACTTGGTTCTATTTTAATTAATCCTGGTGGACCGGGTGGAAGTGGTACTAGTTTTGCCTATAGAAAAGGAAAACAAATTTCTGATATTGTTGATGGTAGATATGATATTATAGGATTTGATCCTCGTGGTATCAATTGGACCTCTCCTCAATATTTCTGTATGAAACCAGAACAAAGTAGTAAATTAAGCGTTGGTAGTCTTCTAAGTTATCATGACAATGATGATGTTAGTTATGGTGAACAATTAGCCTGGTCCAAATTGGAAGGCCAAGCTTGTACTAGAGCTGATGGTGGTCAATATATTTCAACTGCTTTAGTAGCTACTGATATGCTTCATATTTCTGAGCGAGTAGGCGATGAAAAATTGAATTATTGGGGTTTCTCCTATGGAACTATTCTTGGAAATACTTTTGCTCAAATGTATCCTGATAAAGTTGGTAGAATGATTGTCGATGGAGTAATGGATGCTGAAGATTATTATGGAGGTACTTGGTTAACAAACCTTGCCAATACTGATGAGGATACTCAGGGATTCTTTGACGGTTGTTCGGTATCAGATAAATGTGCATTAAATGGAACATCTGATGAAATTCGAGAACAGTTTGATGATTTGCTCGAATCACTTAAATATGAACCTAGATTGGTATTGGATGATGAAAATATTGGTTATGTTACCTATTCTGATTTGAAAGGGGCCTTTTTCCAATCTATGTATTCGCCTTCAACTTGGCAATCGTTTGCAAATGTAACTAGTCAACTTCTTGACGGAAATGCTACTGGATTTTATGAAGCTTATGTCAAAACCTCAGACGGGTTTGAAGCTGATGATGGTGGCAAAGCTACTCGATGTGGGGATGCCATTAATTCCAAATATATTCCTAGCTTATCAAGTATTGATGCGTTAAAAGCTCATATAGCCGAATTGGATAAAACCACCAAGTTGTGGTCTGATAATTGGCTTATTGGTTGTCATGAATATAAGCATAGACCTGTTTTAGTGTGGGATGGTCCATTTGAAAAAGTCAACGCTACCATGCTGTTGATTGGTAATTCTTATGATCCAGTTACTCCAGTTGGATCTGCAAGGAAAATGTCTTCATTTTATACAAATGGTGTTGTTCTTCATCAAGATGGTTATGGTCATTGTTCCCTTGCTCAAAAAAGTACCTGTTCTGAGAACAAAGTAAAACAATGGTTCTTGGAAGGCGTATTACCTACCAATAATACTATTTGTCCAGTTGATGAGGTATTATTTGAAGGAGAGTTGACCATTAAGGAAGTATTTGTTCCCATGTTATTTTAAAATCGTATTTTTTAATTCTATATAAAATATTAAAATAAAACTTTGTCTGCTTCTCTATCCCATTTATAGCTCGGCCGAGATGGCCAACGAATTACCGTTCAGTATAACCTCTATACGAGCCCGCATCTGCGAGGATAGCCACTCAGTGAGTACTCTACATGCCTCCCGCAAGGCGCCGACATGGTATTATGATCTTCATCAATACCCATTCTCGCCAGGTACTGTCTGTCATATTACACCTGGCTCTTCCTCTCATGGAACAGACAGCCAATTGGTATAATACTATCTGTTTCCTCAATTCAACTCGGATATCTAGGCAGACTTGAGGTTAAAGCGGCTCATGCGGCGTCTATACGCCGCATGATGAAATTTTGGTGATGGCAGTTGGACGGACGAGAAGCTCTGAAGAATAGAATCATCGTCATTCATTCATTAATCTTCCTTGTTTTGGCTTAGTGATTCAAAGTAATAAAATGCGAGGATTGAGTCTTCCTATTATGGCGGCTGTTGTAGGGATCTGGTCAGGTTAGTTCTACTAATGAGCGGAATCGAATCGATGTGAAGACATCTGCTAACAATGTAGGTTATACATTTTTCAGACCTATGATAATGTAAGTGAGGAAAATTTGTCAATTCAAAAGATGTTGAATGTTCGTCATACTAACTATTAAGAGAACAATTGGAAGCAGATCATAATTTGAAAAAAGAAGTAGCAATAGAAGAAGCTCGTAAAGCCCAAGAAGCAGATATGTCCGATTCAGCTACCGTCAGCAAGTAGCTGAAATTAACAGAGGATCCTAATTAGAGTGATCTTAAAATTGTTTCCAGGCCGGGGCGGGCATTTCCTGTTTTTCGACTTTACCGCAGCCAACCACCTGAGTGATGGGCATCTACTCTGGTTGTGCTCACCAAGTTAACGAAACCATGGGTTGTCTGGGCTTGCCTAAGAGAGGCGTGATATTTACTTCAGGAATACTGGTATCGCATCACTCGTTCAACTATAATGATAATGATAATTTATATGTACAAAAATATATATAGATATGAATAAGAGAACAACTTTCATCTGCCTGTCCAACGAAAGAGAATGATAAACTATTCCTTCTTGCCTGAGTTTCAGGATACCTCCACGGCAAATACTTAATAAAGTAATAGAGTAATAGAATGATGATTCCAGGATGCCAATTATAAACAATATAGAATAAAACATAGATTGATGTTATTCCAAAAACAGATAGACGTCTGGATAAAGCCATATTCTCACTTCTTCATTCCAGCTAGAAAATTATTCATTTTTATTTTCTCTCGATTAGCTGACCGTCTCTCCTTTCGAGCTTTTTTCTCAGGATCTGATTCTAACCTCTTTTTCTGAGACACTTGATCAAGTAACTCCCAAAGCCAGTCAGGATATGCATCTTCAGGAAGTGCTATTGGGTCTTCTCCACCCTTCTTTATATTTAGACCTTTAAGTTTAGTGCCAGCCGGGGCTATTGAAGTGATTGTCTTCTTAGGAGTAGTAACTGTTTTACAAGCAGCAGTAGTAGCAGCAGCATTTTCGGTGGAAGATGTTGACGATAATCTCACCAACACCCCTCTAGAAATTAACCCCCCTACCATTTTCTGTTGCCATATTACCCGTAACATATCTGAACAGAGTACGCGCTTTTATGAAATGAATTTGATGTGATGATGGTAGAGGGAGTGTCAAAACCATAAGAAACTTTTGAAACTGAAATATTTCATGAACCTCATTTATGTAATGTTTCATCGGTACTATGTAATATTTGGTATTATATTTCTCCACATTACAGCTCAATACTATAACTCTCCGATATTGCATGTGGATCAATTAACTTGAGCACGCTCCAGCCGCCAGAGGCAGAGAAAGGAGAAGTAGGTTAAATGGGAGAATTGTTCTTTCATTACAATGTTATATATACACTATTTATAATCAACTTATTACAAACGCCAAGAAAAGAACCATGAAATTGTCTATCACTACGTGCTCAAGAACCAACCAAGCTGCCGAATAGAGTAACTTAGGTGAGAATACTGTCCAAATAAATAAGTGATGCTTCAATATCAAACAGGAACCTAGAACCCCCAATGTCGCAATTGAGAAGAACATTTGAGCAGTTAATATCTTGGTACTAAGGATCTGTGCTCTCGAGGACTTCTTGCCCTTACTTGATTGACCCTCACTGCAATTAATTAGCATTGTCAATCCAGCTGCTGACCAATATAACGGACCAACCCAATTACTTATAAAAGTCAACATTCCAACGAGGAAAATCTGATATGAACCAATCCCATTGTAAGCATTCGATAAATCGATAGATGCTAAAGAATTAGAATTGCCCATAGCAAAGAATGATACATGTTGTAAGATGAGGGTAAACGTAGTTATAAGTATAACTATATCATTTGATGAACGATGATTGGTTATGAATGCCCTTTCAAGATAAGTCCTTAACAAATTAAAGAAAATAAATATGGGAATATTATACGTTCGAGTTTGAGTAACAAGCAAAACTTCGAACACATAAGATAAATCTGTAAGAGATGATGATGATAATGATGACCTTGAGGTTGTCTTTGGTGATAAAATCATCTTGGACAATTCATATAGAGTAGCAAGACCAATAGTGAAAAAACTTAGTCGAGCAAGATTTATTAGATTCTCACTATCGTCTGCAGAAACAACTATAATCTGTAAATATCTCGGGACATATTCCCCAGATTGAATTGCCATATTAATTTTAAAAACCAATGAGGACATAATAGTACAGAAACTAGCCACGAATCCAGTCATTGAACTTAAATCAGAAAAACTGCCCAGCCAAAGTTTACCCAAAAGAGATCCATAATGAATTAAGATAAGAGGCCAAACCAATTGGGAACCTAGTCCACCATTATTTTCCTGGCCTGCGAACCATTTGGCAATATCAGGACCTCCTGCATATTTTTGTCCAGTTTGATTCCAACTACGGATAATCCTAATTAAAATAAGACAAATAACCCAATTGGCACCATCCCGAAATTTTCTTCGAGATGAGGTGATATATAGCCATGAAAGCCAACCAGTGGCTCCCCAATACCAAAAATGATGCTCTTCTTCCACTAAACTACTACCAAACATTGAAGCGGCATAGAACCCCGCAATCATTAATATCACAAATTTAAGATGGGCAGAAAACTTTAAACCGAATAAAACAGAACCAACAGATATTACAGTAGATATACCTACTAAGGATATACCACGAATGAGATCTTTATCATTGTAATTACTAGCAGCTCTAGAAAGGATTCGTTGGGTCCTATAAAGAAAATCATAAGCGAGATCATGATTATCCCCAACAAGATCGTCATTAGCTGACAATTTCCACCATAAACATTTCAGATGTTCGATGTCTGAGAGCCTAACAAAATCTTGTTCCGACTGACAAAGCATTTCAGTCTCAGCATTTATTGTAGAAAAATCAGCATAAGTTGAATCAAGTATAGTCATAAATTGTCTAATATTCTGGTATAAAACAGCATTTTGTTCCAATGGATTCTTCCAAAGAGGAAGAAATTCTCTAAGCATGACACCCAAACTGTTTTTCGGAATTGGGAAGTTCATAAGACCAGCTAAAGATGGTACAAGATCTGTTTGTTGGATTCTTGAAAAATAGGTAAATTCACCCTCGGTAGGAGAAACTAAAGGGGCATTAACTTCAGTAACAGCTGATAATTGACTAAACTTTGGTGATAGGAAAATCATAGCTGCTGAAGTTTCTCCACTAGAAGATCCTCCATGATTGCCAGCTTCATTCATTCCATGATCACCAGCAATCACTAACAAAGTGCGATCATCCAGAGAATGATACAATCTATCGATAATATGATCCATTTCAGTTTGTTTCCCAGCCATAAACACACTATCTGGGCCACCCTTATGTCCTATATGATCTAAGCCAAGATAATGTAAAATCAGGACATCCCATTCGATACCACCAGAGCTTATTTCCTCATCAATATGTCTTGTAACATTATTATCGACTTCAATGAAATCAGAAACAAAAAAACTAGCCGTACCATCTGATTTATCAAATACTCCAGGGAAAAGTTTGATCCAAGTATCATCTCCAAACATATGAAGTCGCTTCCCACGGGATTTTAATTGCATCACCCAAGAGTCCTGGTTAGCCAAAGTAGATGAAGCATCAGATTCAGCAATATTCAAAATGGCATCCAAGAAATTAGGTGTAGATCCGGTAGTTAATCCTTTAATTCGAGGTAATGTGACAGTTGGTGGAGTAGAATGTGCAGTGAATGGTATTCCAACCCCAGAATTTATAAATTCGTGCACATTTCTCATAGAACTTCTATTAGCAGAGAACATGAAATCACTTCTCAATGCATCTATCACCATTAAAATTACTCTATCGAATTGAGGAGTTAGCGCTTCTGCTGAGGGAACAACAGAATTATTTCCATCATCATTATAAAATATACCTGGGCCAGCAAGTACTAATTTCTTAGGAAAGAATCCACGAGCAAACAGGAAGAATCCACTAAGTTGGAGAACAAGGATTAATATCGAAGACAACCATCTGAAAGAAAGATTCATTAAATAGTGACACAGAACGTAGGAGACACACACAAGAATGCCACGCCAAATACAAAATGAATCAAAACTTATCTACCGAACAATTGGGAATATAACTATTTACAATAACGTCTTCTCAGGTCCGAACGTATCACGAAGAGCATGTGGTGAACCACGAACTTTTAACTGCATGTGTCATAAAATTAATGATGATGTGTAATCATCACTATGTCGATTACGTAATAGGACCTCATACCGAGGTCTAGACAAGAGAAAGTAGGCACAAAATTTGAAAAATATTTAGATGCAAATATAAACAAGAGAGAGAATAAATAAATAAATCAATTTCATTAAGGATCCTTTTCGCCTCCGGCAGTTGAGGCTCTGCCCCAGACCCCGTGACTAACGCTGCTTAGTTCGTTTAAAAGAATTCTTTGCTGAACTAGCCGCCTTTTGAAGACGACCCTTAAAACCTCGAGACTTCTGCGTCGAAGTTTCGGTGAACCTATCAAGATCATCGAATTCTTCATCAAATTTACCACGTTTACGCGAACGCTCGAAGTCTTCACCATCATAGTTATCATATTCATAATCTCGATTACGGCGGCCATTATCTCTGGAATCTTGGCTACGGCGACCATTACCTCTGGAGTCTTGACTGCGGCGACCATTATCTCTGGAATCTCGTTGGTAATCCCGTTCATAGTCTCTAGAATCCCGATAATTCTCACGAGCATAATCTCGGCTATCACCACGATTATAATCTCTACTATCACCACGATCATTTCGACTTTTACTCCTCCGCGACGATTGCTCTGACGAAGGACGTGGTGGTAGATTGGCTAAGTAGGTCTTCTTAGCAGGGTGCGGTGGCCTGAAATTTTCAAGGTCAGTTCTATATCTTTTATGAAATTGCTGATTTAAGTTCTCTCCTGAAAAAGCCGTGGGATCTCGATATCGCAGAACCACAGGCCTTGGCATTGGACAATCGTCTCCATAATGACCTTCACCACCACAATTATAACATGAAACGCTCGGTGGATAAATTAATCCAGTGTCGTTGTCACCGACCGACTTTGATGATATCACTCGATAGCTTCTCCAAATACTTGGACATAAATCTTCAGTATGGTTTCTGGATTCGCATCTAGAACAGAAGATATATTTCGCCTTCTCTGTACAGGCTGATCGTAAATGACCGATCTTACCACAATTAGAACATCGTTGCGATTTCGGACAATGTTTGGTATAATGATTGTTTCTTTCTCCACAGTTACTACATATAACGACTTTACATTGAGCAGCTATATGCCCACGGCCATGACAATTTCTACAAATAGGTCCAAGAGATTCCTCACCACCAAAATAGCGTCCTTCACCTCTCTGAAATGTTAGAATCCGAAAATAGTTACAAAAATTCTCAGTCCATAACAGATATACCCCCGCGGCTTAGCTCTTGCTTCGTTCGAAAAATTTAAATCACTCGACCGAAACGTCAATAACATACCATTTCTATTAACTCAGCATTAATATCTGCAGAGTCAGCATCGGCGTCGACAACATCCTCATCAACTTTCTCCTTGCCATTAGGGTTATTTTCAGCATTACCATTCTTAGTGGGTGATATGATAGCGATATTATCACTTTCATCTCCTTCTTCAACACTTGGTGATGATGATCGCTTGCTATTTAGTGATTTTTGGACATCCACCGTCTTTGTTGACGTCGTTGTTAACATCGAAGATGTGGTCATCGATTCTGTCATAATAGACCAATCCTGTTTTAGATTCAAGTAAGAAAGATTCGTCAAGTCCAGAAGTTGAAGTCTTAATCGATAAGAGAAAAAATTCCAGATGAACTAGGTGCTTACTACGCAAAGGTGGATTAACGAACACAATTAAATCTGCGAATATCGATATAATAGGAGATCAAACCTAACCCACAATGAATATCAGGGGTTTTTCCAGGTTCGACAAAAACGATAGTGATAGGTGAATAGGAGTTGGATGATATTAGAAAAAGGAATTGAAAATATTTCTTAGGATTGATGATTTTGTGGCTTCGATATGATCTAGGCGACAGTAGGTGTTCTGATGTTCTCAGAGGGAGCCGTCAGTGAAGACTCTTATCATTGATCGACTAATATACATGCATGAGAGTACAGTAGATGTTAGTTAACGATACAATTTATTAAGCCCTGGCGATAGGCCGTTTGGCAGGCGAATGATAAGAACCAATAGAAAAGATAAACAATAACTTTATAAAGTCTTCATAAAGTCTTCAGTCTTCACAGTTGAGAATCTCTTCATTGATCTAAATTAATATTCCTGTTTACAATGAGTCACTAGTTCTTAGAGCCGATCTACGTGTATTAACGCATTACTGGCACCACCAGATCCATCTACTCTTCCATGACTCACTCAACTCATTCTTTTATATAAAAATGATAACCTGTTAGCATTAAGTTTTGTGAATTTAATCTTTAAATAACAATATTATTATCACTATTACTACTTCTATTACTACTATCTCCTGTAATACTGGCCACTCTTCCGACGTCCGACAGACCTTTTAAAGCATATTTAAAATCATTTATCACGTGATTACATGCTTTGTGAGGCTTCGTGAAATTCGACTCGTGTACGTGACACATTTTTATTTTTCATCCTTTCACCACATAGAGGTAGATATATATCTTGAAGAGTGAATAGAAAGATAATAACTTGTCGGTGTTCTGTTTGTTTTGTCCATTTGAAGTATATATAGAGATTGATTTGAGTTTTTGAAAAAATGGCTGCTGCTACTGCTGATTTGGTTGAGAAGGTTGCTGGTATTTCCATCGACCCAAAGAAAATCAACAAAGCTCCTCCTTTGTATCCGGTAAGTTCAGGAAATCGGTTTGTTCTACTCGCTCGAGGTTAAATTCGTATAGTTTCTCGAGCGTAGCGAGAGCTAGGGGTCTGGGGCTATGCCCCAGCCGCCGGAGGCAAGCGTGGGGATGTTTGCTAACAAATTAAGAATGAACCAAAATTCTCATTTTTGGATGAAAGATTACAATTTTTTGAACAACTGAAAAAAGTTCATGATGAAGAAATTGCCAGCAAAGAACGTAAACCTATTAAAATTAGTTTGAAAGATGGTTCAGTAAGGGAAGGAACCGCTTGGGAAACCACTCCTGCTGATATCGCCAAAGGCATTAGTAAATCGTTATTTGAAAAAACGGTGATTTCTAAAGTAAATGGAGAATTATGGGATCTGGAAAGACCGTTTGAAGAGGATTCTACTTTGGAGTTATTGGATTTCGAATCAGATGATGGTAAAAAAGTATTCTGGCATTCTACTGCTCATGTATTGGGTGAAGCTTGTGAATGCCATTATGCTGCTCATTTATGTGTTGGGCCTCCTACTGATGATGGATTTTTCTATGAAATGAGTATTGATGGAGGAGAAAGAGTTGTATCAGGTTCGGATTTCCCTGCAGTTGAGGCAGTTGCTAAAAGAGCTATTAAAGATAAACAGAAATTTGAAAGATTGGTAGTCTCAAAGGAGAATTTGTTGAAAATGTTTGCCTACAATAAGTATAAACAGATATTAATTCAATCTAAAATTCCTGATGGTACTTCTTCTACTGTTTATAGATGCGGTCCATTGATTGATTTATGTCGAGGACCTCATGTACCTAATACGGGAAGAATTAAGAATATTAAACTTTTGAAGAATTCTGCTTCATATTTCTTAGGAGATTCTACCAATGATTCTTTACAGAGAATATATGGGATTTCATTTCCTGATAAAAAACAAATGGATGAACATTTGAAATTCTTGGAGGAAGCTGCTAAGAGAGATCATCGAAAAATTGGTAAAGATCAACAATTATTTTTGTTCCATGAAATGTCTCCCGGAAGTTGTTTCTGGTTACCTCATGGCGCTAGAATTTATAATGCCTTGGCTGAATTTTTACGACAAGAATATCGTAAGAGAGGTTATGAAGAAGTTATTACTCCTAATATGTATAATGCTAAATTATGGGAAACATCTGGTCATTGGGCTAATTATAAAGAAAACATGTTTACTTTTGATGTAGAAAAGGAAAAATTCGGTCTTAAACCCATGAATTGTCCTGGTCATTGTTTAATGTTTAAATCACGGGATCGTAGTTATAGAGAATTGCCTTGGCGAGTTGCTGATTTTGGTGTCATTCATCGTAATGAATTTTCTGGTGCTTTGTCTGGATTGACTCGAGTTAGACGTTTCCAACAAGATGATGCTCATATTTTCTGTCGTCAAGATCAAATTGAAACTGAAGTCAGTGGTGTTTTTGAATTTTTGAAACATGTTTATGGTATTCTTGGATTTGAATTTAAAATGGAGCTTTCTACTCGTCCTGACAAATTTGTTGGTAAGATTGAGACTTGGAATGATGCTGAGAAGAAGCTTGAGAATGCTCTTAATCAATGGGGTGCTAAATGGGAACTTAATCCTGGTGATGGTGCATTTTATGGACCTAAGATTGATATTATGATCTCTGATGCTCTGAAGAGGTGGCATCAATGTGCTACTATTCAACTTGATTTCCAACTGCCTGATCGTTTTGGACTTGAATTCCATACTTCTGATAATACTCAAGAGGCTGCCTATGAACGTCCTGTTATGATTCATCGTGCTATTTATGGATCGTTTGAACGTATGATTGGTATTCTAACTGAACATTTCTTTGGTAAATGGCCACTTTGGTTGTCACCTCGTCAGATTTTGGTAGTCCCAGTGGGTCCTAAATATCATGATTATGCTGAGAAGGTGCGCAGTTTCTTCTATGATGCTGGTTTCCATGCTGATGTTGATAATGGTCCCAACACTCTTCAGAAGAAGGTTCGTCAAGGTCAATTGCAACAGTATAATTATTTGTTTATAGTCGGAGAGGAAGAAGAATCTTCTCAGACTGTTAATGTTCGTAAGAGAGATGATCCTTCTAAACAGGGTAAAACTGAAACTGTCTCCCTTGAAGAGGCTCTTCATAAATTGAAGGAGCTTGTTGCTAAGAAAGCTATTGTTGATGATGTTTTCTAAAGCGTTAGTTTTGTTACCTGTTGGTTTTGGCAGAGTTTGTCGATAATATTTTATATATAAACAAAGCAATCTTAATATACTATTAAATAATAAAAATAAATACAAGCCAGAGGCTAGATAGTTAAACTAAAATGTCGAGTTCATGAACAGAACGGCATACAGTATATTAATTCAGAAACCAAGTAATTTAATATTACTATTGAATAAATAGGACAAGAAAAAAAACATAAACATTAAAATCATAATCTTGGCAACATTTATATATAGTGTTATAGTACAAGTCATCATGATGAGCCAAAATAGGAGCCAAATAAGTTCTAAATTATCTCTACAGTTTCATTAGGATTACAACCGTGAAATAAACAGTCTAGAGGACCAAATAAGTTAAGTAGAAACAGAGGTAGAAAAATTGATAAGTGCCGAATAAGAGCTATACCCAACGAAAATCGCAGTTGAGGAAGCGTTCCAACTAATAGAAGTTATAGTCATATCACCACCAGCGGTTATATAAGATACAGGAGGCTGGAACTTAGCAATCGCTCTATTACTGGATGGCTGAAGAGATAAGTGCTGTTCATTATCATCTTCACCAGTCTTGATATCTTTCAAATCCCAAACAATAAGCACACCATCCGATCCACCAGATGCCAAATAACGACTATCGGGGCTGACTTCAGTAAAGAAAATCGGACCTTCATGTAACGCTAAAATGCCCAAACAGGAGCCTTCAATAGGGTTCCAAATTCGAATAGTACTATCGACAGAAGCAGATAAAATCAGTGACACATGAGAGGGTGATTTAGAAGGGTCTAACAAAGAAACAAGATTTGTATTAGTTAACCATCGAATACTCATAACAGGTCCAGTATGACCGGCAAGAGTGGTAATAGATACAGGCGACTTTCCATTCCAGATTCGAATAGTATAATCATCAGAGGCAGAGGCCAGGAGTTTAGTGGATTGATCGAATTCAAGCGAATTAATTGCCTGCGTGTGAGCTCTGAATCTTAACAACGGCGATTGTTCACCTAACTTATATACAAGAATAGATAAGTTATCACCTGTAGTAACATATGTTGAGTTATCGATCCAGTTAATATCACCCCCGCTTTGTATTTCAGCAGCAATTCCATTTCCACCACCAGTATTGGCAACTCCGGTACTACTAACACCAGTGCCTTGTCCTCCATTTGATATGAATCCACCAAATGCACCAGTACCAGAGCCAGCACTGGCACCAGTGCCAGTACCAGAGCCAATATTGCCAACACCAACGCTAGTAGAACTGCCTGCTTCGCTTGAAACACCTATGGTGGATGCACCAACAATTGCTGATTGTTGGAGAGTTTGTTGTTGTTGTGAATTATGAAATTCGATAACATCTCCAGTAAGTACATCCCATATAACTGTAACACCAGTACAATCTATTGAACCAATTAATGATCCCGTTGGATTGAAGCGTATATTCAGAATTGGTGCTCTATGAAGTGATAATACATGGCGTAATTTACCGTCAAAGGTCCATATCCTCATTTTTCCATCAAAAGTTCCCGTTACAAGTAATTGCCCATTAGGGTTCCAAGTTAAAGCAGTTACATCTTTATCTTCCGGTGCTACCATAGAATGACCCAATGAAAGTATAGAAACGGTGACCGACGGCTTTTTTGTTGCAGAATTCGTTGATTCTTCTTCTCCGTCGTTAGAATCGTTCTTGTCTTCGAGTTTGTCATGAGGAGAATTATCTAAGTCCATTTCAGAACTCATTAAATCTGATTTAATGGATTTATTCTGTTCGTCATTTTGTTCTGAAAATGATAAGATACTACCACCTTCAACTGTTCCAACAGCAAGAACTTCCAATTTTGTAGGATTGAACTGAGAATTCTGCGACCCACCAGCAATAGAATATACTTCATGTAAGTCTGTAAATAACTTGGAAGTTGTAGGTAGATCTACTTGTACAGCTTGTTCCACAGGTGATGATGACTTTTCTCCTGAATCCACATGATCAGATGTCGATATTGATGAAGATCCATTTATTGGTATATGATTATTATTATCTGAAGGTTTTGAGGTTGAGTTTTGATCAGAATCCGTGATGCGCCGTATTTTTATTTGTTCTTCATCCTCTATTTGTGACGAACTATTATTATCTTGATGTCCATTTTCTTGCTGGTTCTTTTTAATCTCAGCTAAACGTCGTTCTTCTGCAGCACCAAGAGATATTGCATTCAATAATGTGTAGGGAGGTGCCGCCAACACTTCTTCTGCAATAGTTGATTTCGATCTTATTGCCATGCCATTATTTTTAATCACTTCAGACTCAACCTCCAAGAATTGAATACCTTTTTGTAATAAATTAACTAAAGCTCCTCTAGGAACAATGGCTCCTAAACTGTCTTCTAAACTATCGGCATTAGTTTCTTTCTGTAACGCATATGTTGTTAACTCCAAGCCTATGATTGTTAGTCACGTCTACGACTATTGAATATCTGAATACAGATAAAACCTTCAACTCGTCAACTACTTACCACCCTCTTGAAGATAACGCCATATTAAATAATTCAACTCTTGACTTGATAAGGACATGGTTTATCATTTAGTTTTATATATGGCTAATTAACTAAACAAACCAACTTCCTTTATCAAATAACAACATAAGAGATAAAACAGAAAAGTGAGTGAATTTGAAGTGAATGAGAAAAGAGAGAGCCTCAAAATGAAATCGACAAAATCTAAAACTGTAGGTTTTTCAGCCGTCCGTTTGGTGAAGTAGTGGGTAGGGGTTTAGATTAGATAGGGAGCAGGGGGGTTGGAGAAGGAGAGAAGAGATAGAGGAGTAAACCAGACAATTGATTGGATTAATAAATCATCTTTGGAAATAGTATCGTATTGTTATATTCATCATATTAAATATGTTTTTTGAGTGATTGAAAATGTGTTCAATGCACGGTCTTGACAGGTCAAGTTCTTGTGGTTATGCGGCATTTACCTCTGGCGGCCGGGGGTAGCCCAGACCTCTAGCTCTGTCCACTCCAGAATTGAATTGGATGAATTCGGTTATAACTGATCTTAGTAAGCTCAAACCGAACAAACAATTAAATATGATGATAAGAGAAACTGATCTGGGTCACACCCCAGCCACCAGAGGAGAAGACCCCCGGCCAACCAAACCAACCGACCAAACGTGATCTGGATTAGGGTTATTATCCAAATACAGCTGTTGCTGGTGATGAAGTTGGTTTATGACTTTGTCTCTCTCCATCTCC
Source organism: Sugiyamaella paludigena (assembly GCA_030579875.1). Taxonomy (NCBI): domain Eukaryota; kingdom Fungi; phylum Ascomycota; class Dipodascomycetes; order Dipodascales; family Trichomonascaceae; genus Sugiyamaella; species Sugiyamaella paludigena. The sequence continues at coordinate 373,418 of JAKTRU010000013.1, read as the reverse complement.
ATCTTCATCTCCATCTACTACTAGTTTCTAACTTGTATCGAATGAAACAAATATGATGAATACTACAAATTAGTATTATGAGATAATTGTTTGCAATTGATCTATTTATTATTTCTGAAACAGTTGAATTATAAATGTCATCGAACAATTCAGCTACTGCTGCAGCAGCAGTAGTCCCCCCTCAATCATTAAGAAAACATAGACAAACTCTTCAACCAGGATCCAAACGACCGGATTTTAGTCAAATATCAACAGGATTAGCTCCACCAAGTGGACAGAATCTACCGGAAAATGTTCCCGAATTACCTACGGTCGGATTGAAAGATAAGGAAAAGATTAGTAAACTGGTCAAAAAAAGATTATCATCCCGGTTACCTTTAGATCAAGTATACAGACAAAATGACACATCATCAGCTCCTGGTTTACCGGAGAATGCACAAGATTTGATATTGGAAGTTTCAGGAAATGATTATCCTCTACCTCCAAAACCTAGGGAATATGATGGAGGATATCCAAAACTATTACAACAGCAACAAAAACAAAAACAACAACTGGATGAAACTACCATTGTAGATCAACGTAGAACCTCATCGGCTCTTACTGGTCCTGTTCTTAATATTCCTCGCGTAAGACCAGACGATACTAGTTCACAAGATAATGACTCAAATATCCGACTGGCATCCCCCCCACGTTTTACTGGACCACCTGTTAAAGATGGTTTACCATTTGATAGTGGTATTGTCGTAGGTAAGCGCCTATCTGGGGCAATTGAGAAAGCTCTTTTTATGTCAGCAGATTTTGACCCTAAATCTTTCACATGGGATAAGTCAAGTTCCGCCACTGATGAAGAAATGTCCAAATTTGCCGATGAATTATTGAATCTACAAGAACGAATTACAAAAGAAAAAAAGGATTCAATGTATTCAAATTATCGTACTTTCTTATCAGTTGGAGCAAAGGTCTCGGGACTTGTTTCTGAATTAGATAATTCTCGAAAATTCTTAACCGATTTTAATATTGCTACTACTGCTATGAGAGATGATGCCGAAAGATTTATTGCTTCCAATAATAAAAATTCATTGAATACGTCCATCAATATCAATAATACCACTCACAATAATAATCCATCCGCCTCACAAATGGCTCGTAGCCCATCTTTATCAGAAATATCATCAACGTCATCTGTACGGAATGGTACTCCAAATAGTCGTTCAAGTATGTTAATGTTAGAAGACATGTGGCAACGTGAATTAGCTAGTTTATTCAAATTGGTTGAAGGTGCTCAAAAATTTCTACCAATAATACCGGGAAGACATGTTATTAGAGAACGCGGAGGTTGGTATGAGCTTAACGCTGCAACTTGGAAACCTTTAAGACCAGTTCATATGTTCTTACTTAATGATCACTTACTTATCGCTACTAAAAGACGAATTAAAGATTCTCCTAGCGTCAATGGAGGAATATCAAACCAGTCCCAGATTCATTCACATTCCCAGTCTCAGAACAATCCCAGCGGCTCAGTACAACCTTCTCGAAAATTAATAGCTGATCAATGCTGGTCCTTACTTGATGTAGATGTGACTGAAATAACCTCTTATCCTCAGATTGGTCAAAGACTACCACAGAGAGCCCTGTCTATCAAAGCTACTAATGGGATTTCTTTTGTATATCGAGCAGAAAAATCAGATGCTCATGAAATGATCTTATCTGAATTCCGTAAGGCCAGAGATGAACTTCTTCGATTAAGAGACTCATTGAAACGTAGAAGTTCACATAATAGGAATACTTCGGTATCATCGGGTGGTATAACACCTCGGTCTCCGTCATTAAATGGTTTACAATCAGCATCACAACGTCATAAGTCTTCTTATTCTTCTTCGACTGTAGCTTCAGCTATATCAAAGTCACATTTGATAAGAGACATTGATCAGACTTTATCAGATCTAGATCTAAAAATAGCTCATTGTCAATTCCCTGAAGTAGTGGATTTCATTGAAAAAAATATTCCCAAATTTAAGGAAATTTCTGAAAAGATATCTGCTGATTCGGCAGCATTAGCTGGAATATCGGGAATGAGCACCCATCGATCTATATCTAGTACAACCAACGCTTCTTCTAACATCCTCCTTCTACCCTCTGATAAACTTGATCAAAGGATATCTATAGTCAATGATCTTCTCCTTGAAAGAATATCACATGATTATCTTTCCCGAGCAGAACTTCGCCATACAATTGGATTTCTCATTCGACTTGGAGCTGGTGACAATGCTAAGAAGACACTTTTATCGTTTAAACATGAAATGATTCGTAGACGGGTTAAACAGGTTGACTTTCAAGGAGATATTCCTAGTTATATCCTTCAAGTAGCAACAATATCTTTCCAGATAATAGCTTCTACTGTAGAAGTTTATAGAGCTTGTTTCCCTGATCCACAGGATGCATCTACTATTGTAGAATGGGCCAAAGAGGAGGTCGATATATATTCTATGCTCTTTGCTCGTCAGCTTCATAAAGTTAAGCCAACAAGTTCCACCTATCAAGAATGTTATGAAATAACCCGTAAAGAAAGCCTTCCCTTAGAACAAGTAGGCATTGATTTGAGTTTTATGTTGGGTTATATTTATGATGCTACAAAGAATTGATGTATCAAATGTATTGAATGTAATAATTCCCTTATCTTTAATTTGCCTCCGGCGGCTGGGGCGTAGCCCCAGACCCCTAGCTCTCGCTACGCTCGAGAATATCACTAACGACTCTTCTCATATCCTGACGGGTCTACTCATATCCTGGCGGGTCTAAACCTCCTCCCATAAAGTGGGTTGATTACATAATCCTATGTACGTACGGCTGAAAATCGCGAACAAACCGCCGCCACGTCGCGAAGTAAATAAACAAACGATTTTGATTTTGACTTCACGACCATCTCTTCGACAGTTGATTCATTTGTCGAAGATTGGTGATAGCAGATGAAGTAGGGGTATAAGAAATTGCTTTTGATTTTAAAATACTTATTTAATATGCCTGCACCAGGAGATCAATATAGAAGTCGTAGGAATGATTCTGGTGATGAATCATCATCGAGTCGTAGAGAATGGACGGATCGAGAAACCGCGTTTATTCGACAACAATTGAACCGACAATTAGGTCCAGAATATATATCACATCGACAGGCAGGTGGTGGTATGAGAGTGCCATATTTGGAAGGATGGAAAGTAATTAATTTGGCTAATGAGGTATTCGGATTCAATGGATGGAATTCAGAAATTAAACAATATGAAGTTGATTTTTGTGATGAAGTAAATGGACGAATCAGTTTAGGCATGTCAGTCAAAATAAGAGTAACATTACGAGATGGAACATATCGTGAGGATGTTGGATATGGACAAGTTGAAAATGCTCGTAGTAAGGCTATGGCATATGATAAATGCAAAAAGGAAGCTACCACTGATGCTTTAAAAAGAGCTTTGAGATTATTCGGTAATGCTTTAGGGAATTGTTTATATGATAGTGGATATACTAAGAATGTTTCGAAGGTCAAGGCTGTAATGCCACCTTTTGACGCAAATAATTTATTAAGAAGACCAGAAATTGTTGCCATGGAGTTGGCTAAGAATAATACATCGACAAATGTAGTCCCCAGTCAATCGCAAAGAGCTGTTCAAGAACCTGTTGTTCCGGTTGTTTCTAATGCTGTTCAGGCTAAAAAAGAATCTAACGCTCTGCCTTCGACAGTATCAAATAAAGGCCCTCAAAATGGTGGTCCTTCCGTTCGTCGTGAAATTATTCTTGAAAGTGATGATGACTACCTTGATAATTACGATTTTTCAGTCGACGGTTTACCTTCTATATCTGATCGAGGTGGTTTACCCCAACGAGATGAATCAGAATTGCCGGAAGAAGCGCCTGGGCCATCTGTAACGAATCCAGCAATAAAATCAACTGCTTCTAGTGCTACTGCAAAAACTATTAGTACAACAGAAACGTCATCGGAAATGGTGTCAGATGGTAATTCTATTTCAGCTGGAAATCAAGCCCGTGGTACCCCGGATAATTCATCGGGCTCAATTGCTCCTTCATTTTTTTCAGCTCGTGCTGCTTTGGAGCTGCAGAAAGGAGAAGATGCATCAGTAAGTGGGCTTGCTCCATTTGACCCATCTTTCGAAAGCCCATCCATTCGAAGAACTGTTCCTAATGTATCTGCGCCAATCAAAAGAATTGCAGTCGAATCCCCTCGGCCTGTTGTTGGCGCTCCAAGATCGTATTCTGGTAAATCATCAGGTATGCGTGATCTCGATTCGAATGCTATAAATATTCCGGGTAAAGGAGCAGATTCGGATCATGATAATAAGCGGGCAAGGGTTGATTAGAATAGCATATTTGCTTTCAATATTTATATTTGGATTTATCGAGTAGGAATGTTATGCTCTACTGTTGATCGCTGGCATTTAGCCTCAGCAAAGAGAATCAACATCTTCTGGGAAATTAGAGATACCAATTAAATCATGAGAATTAAATGATGTGATGAATTAAGTAATCGGATAAATTAAATGATATGATAAAAATATTGTGGATTTGTAGTACTTGGTAAAAGTAGCTCAGATATGGTCCTTCTAGAGGCTTGGGCGTAGCCCAGACCCGAGTTCGAGTGCTCGCATCTCAATCCTGGAGGCTCGCCATACTCTATTCCGAATGGCATCATTGACATTGTCAAATTAAAATCAATTGGAATGAGAATGATACTGTAACCTTAACGTGGTATGAAAAAGGGTAGAAATCCATCTCATTGTTCTAAATGGCTTGAGTCTTGAACAATTATCTGAAACAAAGCGATGACCACTTGAACGGATCTTTGCACCAGCTACCTAACTTGTTGGGGATAGAATTTATCTCATACTAATAATCCAGGTGATGATTCTCGGAAGAGGCCCAGTGGTTGAGATAGGAAATGAATAGAAGAAGTCGAAATTGTATCTTCTCTTTAACGTCAATGTAACGTGTCTGTGGTGCAAAGAACAGACGAGATTCTGTCCCACCTCAGCGGCTTCGGTGGGTGATCTAACCCAGCAAATTTCTTCTTGTAATTCAATTCGAGTTAAAATTAATCATTAGAATTCGGCAGATTGTAACTTAACTTAAAGATATATACTTAATTAAATGTTCCATGCTGCTTTTATACATTTCCATTCCAAACGGGTAAAGTCGGTGAATATAAACTTTAAACCTTAATTATTTAATTATTCATTATTAAGTTACAGTTAATTAGCGATCAGGTTAAACGTAATACCCATTCTTTCTGCACGCCCAGACCCGTTGCTCGCTTCGCTAGAAGATTAAAATCAGATCGCGAGAGTTACGGGTCTAGGTCTAGATCCTCTTACGCCCTCTTACTCCCGCCCCAACCACCGGAGGTAGAAAGTTGTCCACCGCCTGAACGCACGCGTTTGATCCCCCTGGATTCGTTTAAATTAAAGTGTGTGGCATATGTGCGGCGATAACAGGTCTAAAGGTTGTACTTTAAATTAAGGGGTTGGCTAGCTAGTCTGGTATGCAGAATTAGTATGCAGAATCAAAAAGCACGAAGAATGCATAACATAACAATTAAGTTAGTGGTTTGATTAGAGTTGATATGATTTGGTCGTTTAGTATAATAATCTCATTTTAGGTTATTGAATCGTAACTTGGGTTAGATCTCCTAACTTGGGTAATTAAATCTCTTAATGTGAGTTATTGTCCTCCTAATTTGATTATTGTCCTCCTAATTTGGTTATTGAATCCTAATCTGGATAAACCCTTAATTTTTACTCTCATAAAATCAAATGCAGATAGTTATGCAACATTCCCTAACTGGTCTGGGCCCACTAAAAATGTCGATTCGGTATAAAAAGAGATATACTTCCCACCCCCTTTTTTTTCGAATTCTTCTTCATTTCTTTAATCAAACATTAAAGTCATTTTTGATTTAACTGATTGTCGTTCCTTTCTTTTCTTTTCTTTTGAAATCACTCCTTTCTTTCTTTTATTTTGGTTTTGTTGATTTTTCCTCTCATTTATTTATCAACACTCATTTTGTCAATATAGCTGCTGGACAAACAATCTCTCTCTTTGAAAATATATATTTGATTTGATTTATCAAGAGCTGGTCTTTTAATGTATCAACTTTCTCATTAAACTTTTAAATTCTTTTTCAATACTTGAGCTGGATCTCATCGTTGTCTTTTAACACTACCATGTCGGAAAATATTATTAATATCATTCCAACTAATACGTCAAATGATATAAAATCCCAGTACATTACAGAAATACATGAGGTCGATAATAGAGAGTCTCATGATGATAACTATTCGTTCCAAAATGATGACGAGCTAGAAACTGAAGATGATATAGAAGTTCAACAAATTCGTCGGCTCTCAATACCTGAATATAAACGATCATCCTCATCCTCCAACATGCGTTGTATCTTATCGACTGCATCTAAATCATCATCACCATCTTATTTTATTGATTGGGAAACTCTCACTTCCATAGAAATGAAAATGGCTGCTGAAGACGATTCTCTTCAACTAGTTAACGCTAGACGTGATTTCTTGCTGGTTCAGGAAGCGGAACTTGATGATGATAGTGATATCGATTATGATATTGACGATTATGATGATAATAGGATACTGAGTGCTTTGACTCCTGATGAAATTCGAACTATTCTCATATCTGCTGAAAATGATCCTTCTCACTCATGTCACCCCTGGAGGGATATACCTAAACTTAAAGTTACTGATTCTTCTACTTATCAGACTAATGAACTTTTATTATGGTCTGCGATAATTTCCGATTATAAAAATGTTGTTGTAAAAGTTCCTAAATATGCCACTATGATGGTTTATTCTGGTATTCCTCCTGCTCTTCGAGGTCAAGCATGGAAAGCCATGGCTAGTGCCCATTCCCCTACTTTGGAAAGTTTATATAATTCATTGGCAGCTGAATCAACTCATTTCTCTAAAATTATTGGTCGTGACCTTAACAGAACATTTCCTGAGTTAAGTTTATTCCGGGAAAGAGGAGGTGTAGGTCAAGTAAAGTTGGGTAAAGTTATGAGAGCTTATAGTGCTTATGATATTCAAGTCGGTTATTGTCAAGGTTTAACTTTCCTTGTAGGACCCCTGTTACTTCATATGGATGATCGCGATGCTTTTTGTGTTATGGTTCGTCTTATGGAAGATTATGACCTTCGTTCTATGTTCACTGCTGATATGGCTGGCGTAACATTAAGAATGTTCCAATTTGAATCTTTGCTGGCAGAGATTCTTCCTGAAGTTTACAATCATTTTAATTCTTTAGGCATTAACTATATATATGCTTCTCAATGGTTTTTATCAATGTTTGCTGTGACTTGTCCATTAAATATGTTGGTAAGAATTTATGATTTGATCTTTTGTGAGGGTGCTATCCCCACGTTAATGAGAACTGGTTTGGCGATTCTTAAACGAAATCAGACTGTTCTTTTGGAATTTGAAGATGAAGAGCCTATTTTAGAATTATTATTAGGTAAAATGCTTTGGGAGGTTTATAATTATGATGCAGATATTTTGGTTTCAGATATTACTTCGATTGATGCGGGTTCAATTTTGATTGGACTTAAAGAATCAGAAGCTAAATATTATTCTATGAATAAACTTGAAAGAGCGAAATCAAGGAAAAATAAGACTAAAAGGGATGCACCAAGTATAGGTGGTAAGTCCGCTGTATCGTCATTATTTAGTCGTCGATTACCTTGGAGCCAGACTATCGATTCCACGATTGCCCCTGCTGCTGAATCCACCTTACCATCGAGTGATTTAAAAAGAGCTTTATCGAAGAATTCATACTCTTCATCATCTTCAGAAAGCACTTTGTCTGGTAATGACGAGAACGATGAATCACAAGCCTCTTCTATTTCCTCTTATGATGACAGTAATACTAGTACTGTGCCCCTTACAGGTGGTGTGAAAGAGCAAAACATTCCCTCTGACCTTCTGTTAGAAATTCAGAGTTTAACTTATTCACTTGAGCTTGAGCGTAAAGAACGTCAAGTTGACAAGGACATTTTACAATCTCTGCTGGCAGAACTCCCTTCTGATGTCATTAAATCCAATCGAAACTTGCTTTCTCAAGTTATTGAACTACGTCAAAGATTGAGAATCTCAAATGATATACTTGAAATTGGTGATAAATCTCTTCCACCTAGTTGTAGTAGTTGTGATCGGCTGTTGATGGATTTAGCTGCATCAAAATCAAATGAGGCTCTTGCTCGACAAGAGATCGATCAACTTGAAGATGAATTGGCTCAGTTAAGGCGTAACTTCCTTCCTCCTTCCCCTATTATCACTCCTGCTAAGACTCTAAAGCATTCTCCAAGTAAGTGGAGTATTTGGTAAATAAATAAGATAGACATTAAGTACGAACAAAATATACGACGCCCGGTTCACACACTTGCCCAGATCGTAGCCGGAAATTAACAAAGGACCGCTCTTAGAGCCGGTAATATATGGCGATCTAACATCAAATAAACTATGATGAAGGCTCAACTGAGCCAAGCCAGAAACGAGTGCGATTCTAATTCTTAATAGGTAAGTATATTACTATCTATAAAACCTATCAACTACTTCTAGTTCAAAATTCCTAATCAGTTAGTAAGCGATCCACAAAAACAACTCCAATTAAGCTTGAACCGAATTCAACAACTATTCATTTTCAAATTCATATCAGACAAATATTTTAGGTAGCGTGGTTTTTTCCACATCGACTTGCGACAAATGGAACATCTGAAGCAGTCTCGAGCCAAATGCACTCTGGTCATCATTGAAAATAAAATGAAAAATTATTAAACTCCAAATATTAATAACTTACAATACAACAAATATTGTCGATAGAAAAGAAGAAGAAGAAGAAAATTTTTGAATCTGCAGAATTTTTTGACATTTATATTTACAGTCACGTGATTACGAACTGTTCGCGCCATGAAGTATGGTAGGCGACCGAATGATTTGGCAGTCACAACTTTATATGGTTCGTTCGTTATTTATAACCTTCAATCTGGTATTGAACGGGATGAATGTCTTTTGGTTCGGTTTGAAATGGGAAGTCGTCTGTTAGTATCGGCCTGTTGCAACCGGGGCTACGCCTCAGACCTAGAGTTGAAACGAACTCTACAAGTTTGAACGTACAGAGTATGGGGTCTACCAGAGGTAGAAAGTAATTGAGGCAAGACATATTAGATGAATAGCGACAATAATAATAGAATAATTTAATTAATATACAGTGATTAATGATAACACCCTGCTTATTGGATTTCCTTTCTGTAACTGACTTTATCAACCTTCACTTCCCCATCAATCAAACTGTATATATATAGCACACATACGGTTCCCTGTATATCTAATAAGCAAAAGCTAGGTGTAGTTTTTTGGTCATAATCATCATCTTCTTCTACTTCTTCCTCTCCTTCACCTTCACCGGCATCATCTTTTGTTTCCACCTTGTTCTCTTTCTCTTTCTCATCTTTTCCGTTTTCATTTTCTTCATTTCCATTAACAGCAGTCTTCTTTGACCCATTTTGATCCTCTTCCTCGGGCCAACCAACACTGAAAGCACCAGTGGCACTTCCAGGATTGACAAAGAATTTTCCTTCCAATTGATAGGCCTCTACCCTATGTGAACCACCCCAAATCAACATATCAACATCCAATTGTCTAGCGGTTATCAAAAGAGAATCAGGATCAGAATTCGGGATAACTGAATGTCCAGCAACAAATCCAATTCGAATCTGGCCATGCGTGACAACTTTATTCAAAGGTAATGAAGGAGATATGTCGAATTCACCTTTTACTGCTTGATAATCAGGAGATATTCCTTGTAGAAATTCCAAGGTAGGTTTATCTGTTACATTTCCAAGACATAGGACTTGACCGATTTTACCAGGGCTTAAAAGTTTTCGGAACTATTGTTAATAAAAGATAAGTATCAACTGACCGCGTCCATAATTGAATAACCATATCTATCTCTGACGGTTGTTGGGCTCTGCCCACATCCCTTCGTTGCTATGCCCAATGTGCCCAACCTGCGACTGAGCGTTATACCCAGATCTCCATGTATTCCAAGGTTACTCATATTTAATCACCAGGTTGTTTCTTTTTTATCCCTAAGGTTCATAGCCAGCATTCGACTGATTGTCCAGAATATTTCCATTAACGCCACAAATTCTATATTTACCTTAGCCGGGAGTTCCTGATTGTTAGTATTATATCAAAACAGAATCAAACTATGCATCTATATTCACACTTACACTCGCCCTATCCGGTATATGAAGGTCACCAATAGCCAACACTAACATCTCACTCTCTGTTGAAAAATAACAGCCTATTGCCGAGTACCAGTAGTCGTTAACGTTATCAGAGGAGAAAAGGGGACGTTGATATTCGAAAATGGATTAGGGTGTTATACCTGAAACAGTAAAAGCCGTACGGGGACTGAGTGGCTCTGCCTCCGGCGGTTGGGGGCGTTACCCCCAGATTCCCTGGGTCTCGCTTTGCTCGAGAAATTTCACTGTTGAACTGCGATATATTCCAGACAAAAAGATAAACTATACACAAAAAAAGAGATTATATATATATATATGTGAGTACTCACTATTTCGACCCGTTGAGGGGGAAATAATAGACTGTTTTACTTTTATTTTTTTTGTTGACTTAATTTTAATTGATTAATTGATTCTGTCTAAACGGGTAATGGGAATTGCTTGGCCCAAGCGGTAATCTCCGCTTTAAGTTTAGCAAGTTGACCATCCTCATCCTTTACAACAGCAGCCTTAAAATCTTTAAGTTTATTGGCATCCTTTGGTAAACTAGCTTGAACTGCAGTACTATATTTAACAGCAGCATCAATATATTTAACAATTCTCTTGAAATCGTCTTCACCAAGACCACGAGTAGTCATGGCAGGAGCACCAATACGAACACCTCCAGGTACTAAAGCAGATTTATCACCAGGAATAGAATTCTTATTAAGGGCGATATTAATCAGCTCACAAACGGTTTCAATACGAGCACCATCAATACCTTTATCACGTAGATTAACAAGAACCATATGTGAATCAGTACCATGACTTACTAAAGTGTAATTCAATTCTTTAAAAGCAACTTCGAGAGCTTTAGCATTCTTCAAAACTTGTTCTTGATAAGCAACGAATTCAGGAGTATTAGCTTGTTTAAGAGCAACTGCTAAAGCAGTAATGGTGTGATTATGAGGACCACCTTGATGACCAGGGAAAACAGAGAAATTAATAGGACCTTCCAAATCATAAAGAACCTCTTTACCAGTTTTTGGATTTACCGATCTAACACCTCTTCTAAAGAAGATCATAGCACCACGAGGACCACGAAGTGACTTATGAGTAGTAGTTGTGACAATATCAGCATATTCAAAAGGAGTTGGAATAACCTTAGCAGCAACCAATCCAGAAATATGAGCCATATCAACAACTAAATAAGCACCAACTTTATCAGCAATTTCCCTCATACGCTTATAATCAATTAATCTACAATAAGCAGATGTACCAGCAACCAAAACTTTTGGACGGAATAAAATAGCAGTTTTTTCCAACATATCATAATCAATTAAACCAGTTTCAAGATCAACTCTATATGGCATAGTTTCAAAATAAGTTGAAACTGCAGAAATTTTTCTGGTATCAGTTTGATAACCATGAGATAAATGTCCACCATGAGGTAAATCAAGACCCATAAGTCTTTCATGAGGTTTCATAATTGCTTGATAAACTTGTAAATTTGCCGGTGATCCTGATAATGTTTGAACATTAACTCCCCATTTATCAGGAGTAACATGGAAAGCTTCCAAAGCACGCTCTTGACACAAAGTTTCAATTCTATCAATATGTTGATTACCGCCATAATAACGAGCTCCAGGATATCCCTCAGAGTATTTATTACACATAGGTGAACCCAATGCATCGAAAACTGCTCTTGAAGTGAAATTTTCTGAAGCAATCAAAACAATTGATTCTCTTTGACGAGCAACTTCATCTTTTATAATCCCAGCAACTTCTGGATCATATTGTTCAATATGTTCTTCTAGAAGCTATAAACTGTTAGAATCACCACCGTCCGTATCATGCCTCCGGCGGCTGGGGCGTAGCCCCAGACCCCTAGCTCTCGCTTCGCTCGAGAAACGTTACTGATCCGGAACAATACTTACATCTCTGTGAGATTGTGACAAAGCGTAAGACGACATTGTTTCCAATTTTATTCTTTTAGGAGACCGAATTTTGGCTGAAATAAAATGATGATAAACCACAAGGAAAACAAAATTTTATAAATGTTGAAAAGAGAAACGAAGAAGAAGAGAAACGAAAAGAAGAAAAATAAAAATATTTCTTTTTTTACATCGCGGAAGTCTTAAAAACTTTTTTATATAGTTATATCACAGAAAAAATCAGGGTTAGTTCTAACCATGCGGGTGAATATCGATCTGGTAATCAACTGAGAGGTTAAACTAAAGATGATTTGCATGTGAGAGAATTTCGTTTACGGCCGATAATCGTGGTGGTGGAACAAGGCAAAACTCGAGGAAAGGAGTCAGTCATCTTTTTGGTCTGTAAAAAAAACAACTTCTTAATAGGGAAAATATTTGGATGATCTTCTATTGTTATAGAAAAAGCTGACCCGAGTAATACGGCTGAATATCGGTCGGAAAATAACTGCCGGTTATTGTTGCCGTCTGTTTAGTACAAAGTCCGACATGAAATATGTTGTGTCTACCAAATACTGGGGTAATACATGAGTGAAGACCGCGCATAGATGAAGAACTGGTAAGGAAACGCCAGTAACGCCACAGGTGCCGGAAGGCAGAAGAGTGGTATGGTCTTGTATGAATCTCTTACCGTACCCTGGTATCAAGTTCCCCATCTCGGGTTGACACTAGAGTCAAACTCTACACAGATTTTTTTGATCTCTCTGTTTGGCTGACATGGTTCCGGGTAGGACTTGGGCTTGCGATTACGAGCATTAAAATAATCATCCTGATTCAGAGAAATACTAAAATTTTTAATATTCCCGAGTTCAAATATATGGGACAGTCTACACCGTAGCAGTACTAGTAACCTTTAATATAAAATTAGAGTTGTCATGCCTAACTCGGACCTGCATTCTGGCTGGGAGTCAGTAGCTAGTAACATATTAGCAGAGTATTTACCTGTACAAGTTGTTCAGTGTACTGTAGGTACCTACCTACCATATGACTGCTATCATGTGGTTATGAAGCTATTTAACTAAGCTTAGTCGAACGTTATTTGAGTTACACACATACTGGGGATGGCCATCGGTTAGTTAGTTACAGAGTCCCTAGAGATCCGTGTCAAGAGTGAACATCAACAATCAACAACCACCAGCCAACCACCAATAAATAATAACCAGATTTAGTTAGAAACCACTCTCTTTAGATTGAATATAACCGATTCCACATTTTATTATGCTCGCAATTTTGTGAGCATATTTAAATAACCCGTGTTAACGTTAACAGTTCTTTGAGTTCCCTAACCTCGATCAGTTAATGTTAACCTTTTTGGTTATAGGGGAAAAATCCAGGGGAAGATGACTGTCGCATTCGCTATTCTTATATCACAAATGACTGGCACTACAATCAAGTATTTATTCTAGTTAATTATGCCAAAAGACAGCAGGGTGGGGTTACTCGTTACACACCAAGTTCGTTAACTCTTCACCCCCACATAAGGCTATTTAGTCCAATGTACAACCTGCATCCCCCCAACTACTGTCGATAGTTTTCATGACTCCGGAGATCGGGGCACTACCCCAGATCCCGTTTCTCCTTTCGTTCAGATTATAGCTTCTCGAGTGAAGCAAGAGCTACGGAGTCTTGGGCTACACCCCCAGCCGCCGTAGGCAGACCGGCGGGGCTGACGCATAATATTCATTTTCGTGTGGCTGATTTCCCCCACATAAAATCCACCCCACCTATAGCATGGCAGATAAATATAACCTGCAGTTGTCTATTATCGGGGTATGTTAACATACTATTGGGCAATTAAATCACTTCAGAGGATTACATAAATATCGAGGTCAGTCATATTGAAATGACCTGAACTTGAACTTAAACTTGAACTGAACTGATTTTGTACTGAACTGATTTTGAATTTGATTCTGAATTGAATTTTTAATTAATAGTTCCTTATTTCTTTATTGATTTTAACCATCAAGATGTCCTCTCAAGAAGCTCATGCTCTCACTCTAATCCCTGGTCCTATCGAATTCGATGACCAGGTTCTTAATGCTATGAGCCATCCAACTGTGGCTCATAATGCTAAACCATTTATTTTAACATTTTCTCAAGTCTTGATTATGCTACGTCAATTGTTCTTTAATCAAGACCCTAAAGCTCAACCTTTTGTTATTGCCGGTTCAGGAACTTTAGGTTGGGATATTGTTAGTTCTAATCTAATTGAGGCCGGAGAAAACGCTTTGGTTCTTAATACTGGTTATTTTTCAGATTCTTTTGCCGATTGTTTAAATGTTTATGGTGCTAAAGTTGATCAATTACGTGCTCCTATTGGAGATCGCCCAGGATTAAATGAAATAGAAGCAGCTTTAAAATCTAAAAGTTATAAATTAATTACTATTACTCATGTTGATACTTCAACTGGCGTTTTAAGTGATATTAAATCTATTTCGGAATTGGTTCATAAAGTTTCTCCCAATACTTTAGTTATAGTTGATGGTGTTTGTTCAGTTGGTGTTGAAGAAATTAGATTCGATGATTGGGGTTTAGATTTCGTATTATCAGCCTCTCAAAAAGCTATTGGTGCCCCAGCTGGCTTATCAATTTCTTTTGCTTCTGCTCGTGCGTTAGCTACAATTGAATCTCGCAAAACTCCTGTATCTTCTTATTTTGCTAGTTTATTACGTTGGACTCCTATTATGCGCGCTTATGAATCTGAAAAGCCTGCTTATTTTGCTACCCCTGCTGTTCAAAATGTTTATTCATTGCATGAAGCTCTTAAACAAATTACTATTGGCGGTGATTCAGCTATTTTACAACGCTTCAAAACTCATCAAGAAGTTTCCGATAGAGTCAAAGATACTGTTGAAGCAAACGGCCTTAATATTGTAGCGGTACGTCGTGAAATTGCGGCTCATGGTATGACTGCTATTTATCTTCCTCCTGGGCTTCAAAATACTGAATTACTTCCTTGGTTCTTAGAACATAATGTTGTTTTAGCTGGTGGTATTCATAAAGAAATTGCTACCAAATATTTCCGTGTTGGACATATGGGAGTTTCTGTTACTAATCCTCGACTTGGTCATATTGATAAGGTCTTGAATCTTCTCGTTGAAGCTATCAAAAAATTCAAGAAATAGAGTATTTAACATATAGCATATATAAAATATGGATTTACTTCTCTTCCTCGCTCGGGTCAAACAATTACATCCACCAGTTGACTTTGTCCCCTGTTTCAATATTCTTATCCCGCAAAAAATTAAATTAATAAAATAACATCTATGTAACAAATTGTTCCACTAAAAAGATACAAGCCAGCAGAATTATCTCGAGCGCGTCTGGCTGCCTGGCATGACCATTTTCTTTACAAATGACTTCCCTGGTGGGCTTCTTCATATAAAGCTAACCCTTTCAAAACATAATCATCATGATCTCTTGCTTGAACACTACGAAGCATTTTCAATGTAATTGGACGAGCTTCTAATGCTGGATTATAACCTAAACGAGATCGACCATCATCTCTCGATGATGATGCTTGTTGATGAGGAGCATTAGATTCGTCAGGCCGTTTGTAAATTGATACAACCACAGCACCACCAAGTCCAATATTATGTTGAAGACAATATCTAGTATTCGGTACGGACCTATTAGTTGCCCATCCTCTTAAATGCCAAACCAGTTCACTACATTGAGCTATGCCAGTTGCACCTAAGGCATGGCCCTTTGCCTCTAGACCACCAGAGGGATTAATGAGATATTTACCACTATAAGTAATATCTCCATCGTTAACAAGTTTACAAGCTTGTCCAGCTTTACTGAGCCCCAGAGCATCGATAGCTATAAGTTGGTTTGCAGAAAAACAATCATGAAGTTCCACAACTCGAATCTGTTCAGGGGTAATTCCAGCTTGTTCAAATGCAGCTCGTGCAGCTTTTTTAGTCATATCATATCCAATTAGGTCTATTGCTGACTTTCTAGCAAATGTTTTACCAGTATCAGTTACCATGACCTGACCAGCTATTTCAATGGCTTGATTTTTTAAATGAGGATGACTATTCAGAAACTTTTCGGAAACTAAAACCGCTGCTGCTGCTCCATCAGAAGTTGGACAACATTGTAATTTAGTAATTGATCCATGAATAACAGGAGAAGATTTAATTTCTTCAAGAGTGTAAACATCTTTAAATTGGCTATAAGGATTATTAGCTGAATGGCGATGATTATATTCAGCAATACGAGCCATTGAATCATATAATGTTGAGACGTTGGCTTTTTCTTCATACTTCTCACAATATTCCATTCCAGCATTACCAAACATTTCGCAAGCATATGGAGTCTTATCGCTTGTATCCCGAAACCTGGTTTCTTTCATAATATCGGTATGTTTACCAACAGGATGAGTTCGATCAGTCCATTTGGTTTGAAGAGAGCCACGTTCCATTTTTTCAAACCCAATACAAAGTATACAATCATAAGCTCCACTAGAAATAAGGCTACGAGCTTGATATAAGGCGGTTGATCCGGTTGAGCAATTATTATTTACGTTAATAATAGGAATACCAGTTGTACCGAGTTGATAGAGCACTCTTTGACCACAACACGACTCACCATAACAGAAAGCAGCAAGAGCAAACTGGACGTCATCATAGGTTATTCCAGCATCAATAAGGGCTTTTACAATTGCTTCACAGCCCATTTCTTCGTAGCTAACATTCCCTCGGGGTTTAATAAATTTGGTCATACCGACCCCGGCAATGTATGTTTTCGGCATGGTTGAGAAAGATGACGAAGATTAAGAAGGCTGAGATGACGATGAAGATGATGCGATTATAAAGATGAATATGAAGATGAAGACTGGAATAAATACGCGGGGAAAATGCGGGGAAGCTCATCGATCAATACCGGCCTTTTATTTGGTCAATTTCAGACTTTTATGCTGTGTAAAACCGAGGTTATCGTTATCAGCGCCGATCATCGCCGATCAATATCAGCATCTTTTTCAAGATAATTTATTTGATTTAGTTCAGGACCTATATTCGTTTTGTATCTTTTTCAAGATATGTTATTTGATTTAATTCAGGTTAGCATTTGTTTTGTAATAAAACGAATATAGATCTTGAATGAAGAGAGCAGATGGAGAACCAGTTCAGATATTAAAGAACGTCAAATACTATGAATACAATAACTTAGGATAAAAAATAGTTATCAAAGAAACAGAAAGAACAATAAAAGATAGAAAAAGTGACATATCCAATATCAATAATCATTATCTCACTAGTTATATAAGACAGTGGTGGAGGTCATTAATATACCATCTCGTAATGTGATAGCATTTTCCGTTTGGGTCAGAACCCGTTGTGCACTCCTGCAACCTTAAAATGTAGTTGCCCCAAATGTTCAAGAAACAGATTAGCTCATTTACGTTTTATTTTCGATCAGTTCTCTTGGCTGTGTTATCCCGATATTGGTATCCATCAAAGTAGATAAATATATTCTCAGAGATAAGTTCGTTCAAAAATCTGGCACTATATCTGTTAGAAAATCCAGTTCACTTGGAAACAACCCCATTTCTAATAAATAGCCTTATTACAATTGCAATAGCTATTCCACCTAAGAGATTAATTTCAACTTTGCTTAATATTTAGCTCATATGACCTAGACCCTCGATCAAGTCTGAAAGTTCCTTATCAGTAACCTGATAAGGGTTAGGAAAAGATTGAAACTTTTGGCGTGGCATTTCCTCGGCCCTTGAGAGGATATATTCAATCAATCAATCTCCAATCCTGAACGTCATATATATACATGTTTCAGCGTAAGTCTTCGTAAAGTCAGTGGACATTCGTTATTATTTTGATTTATTTATCTTATTTAATAGTGTTGTAATATATTTCTGCCATTATGTCAGCTGAGGAAAAGCGCAAATTCAATCCTGATGGTTCAGTAAAGCCATTCAGGGGAAATACATTCATATGTCATCTACCTCAACAAGGCGAATCAAGTGGTCCTTTCTATGCAATCCTTGATGCCTATAGACACTCTAGATCATTGAAATGTTATAATAAAATAACCATGTTGCCTCCTTCATGTTATCATATGACCTTATTCCATGGAGCAAATAATATCGATCGACGTCCAGGTATGTGGCCAACAAATATCCCCGTCGATGTCTCAATTGAGGAATGCCATAATCAAATGGCCAATAGGTTAGAACAGGAAACTTTCTTTTCCTCAGACGTACAATTACCTCTTCGTATGAAAGTTGATTTGGATGGAGCTATTTTCTTAGATAAAGATGCATGGAAGTTACGTTTAATTCCTATAAACGAACGGGAACTTGAGAAATTACAGATAATCAGAAACAAATTATCCAATTGCCTAGGCACTCGAGGTTTAGATCATGATAATTTTTCATTTCATATTACTCTGGGATATATAAATCACACATTGATACCAGCAGAAGAAGAAGAATTCATTGGAGTTTCTAAGTCTCTTCATTATTCAGTTTCGGAGAAATTTCCTATAATTGACCTCGGAGCTCCAGAATTTTGTGTTTTCGACGATATGTTCGGATTTAAGCGGTTACTATATCTTTCGTAAGTCCCCGGTAGCGAAATCGACTAATATATAGACAAATAGATTTTCTTTTATATTTCGATATATACAGTTCTATTTCTCTTTAAGGCGCAGAGCCAGAAATCACTCTAAAAGCCCGTTCTTTTTGCTCGGGGGATGCTAATTCAGGAGATTCTAAATCATCACGCTCCCATTCAGGTACCGATGGGCAATGACCAATGGACATCCCTACTCTTACCAACGTTTCCAAGGGTTGACAAGAATTTCGTTCAAGATCCTCGTCAAATATAATCTTACCAGGTTGAAATAAAATAACCAAAGTACTACCCCCAAATTGGAAATAGCCCAATTCATCCATTCTTTCGACATGATCACCAGGACGAGCTGTAATTACTGTGCTACCGACCATCATGGCCCCAACAGCAACGACCATTACACTACCAAATTCTTCCGATTCAATAGGCAGAAGAACTCGTACATTTTCACCAAATACATCTAAAGATGAACGAATAGCCATCGGATTCACAGTATAATATTCGCCCTCTATTGCTTTAGGTTTACCTACTATTCCATTAACGGGAGAATGAAATCGATGATAATCTTGGGGAGCCAATCGAAATATTGCCAACGGACCGTCAACAAATTTATCGACATATTCCGGATACTGATTACCAAGAAGTCTCGCAATACTGAAGGGACGGCCCTTTATCCATAGTTGTTGAGCTTTATGAACTGATGGAAATACTGTGGTTCTGCAATCTGCAGGAGAAACAGCCACTTGCGGTAACAGCGGAGCATCGCATTCTCTGGCTCCAGGCTTTAATTTACGATAGAAGAATTCATTGAAATTTTTGAACTTCTCAATGGGTTCAAGAACTTCATCCATATCCAAATTATGAAACTTAATGAACGGAAGAATACTTTGTACTGAAGATGGGCTGTCATATTTGCGACCCTGTTTGATACTTAAGGATCTCAACAATCCTCGAATTCGTTTTGTTTCCATTCCAGAACTACTAATCCCTTTGTACAGTAATCTAATACCCAGCCTAACATAAACACTCATTTTCTCCTCCATAACAAAACCGGTCACTCTATCTTGAACAAGGATATTGGCAGAATTAGCACCTAGTTTATAGTTACCATACGAAACCTTTTTCACTACTTTTGTATACCAGCGTTTACTAGCCTGGCTGGAGGTAATGTATCGATCCAAAATTATTGTATCTACTTTGGCCCAGTTAAGACTCGCACATGTGGCAAGATGACTAACCAGGTCGATTTCAGATCGTTTACTCAGTCTTGGCTGGTTACATATCGGGCAGGTATGTAATTCAAGGACTCTTTCTACAAGGCGAACTGAATTATTTTCGACAGCCACCGTCTCATCATCGAATTCTGATCCACTGTTCTTATGATCTGAGCTTGGCTCAATTAAATGACTCAGCATCTTAGCAGTAACAATTTCGATAGAGCCATCGTTAGGTATAGATAGCGGGGTTAGAAGAGAACCAGAAACAACTCCAGGGCCTATAGATCTTTCTTGCGAGCCAGAATTAGGATTTTTTATCACATTTGATCCCTCTTCAACTGGCCAGCTACCATCTGAATCAGGATCCGAAGATATAGACTTTCGCTGTTCTTCTGTGTCCTTCATAATCTGTTCTTCAAGACACATAACCAATTCTTCTATAGTGAGTTCATCAAACTCAACGTCTTTATTGAACCGTTTAAAAAAGCCCTCTCTTGTCTTAGCAGACAAAGTTGACCCCAGAGAATCAAGTAATGTATTTAATTCAAGCATGCTTAAAGTATGTGTCTCATCTGTATCATACATATTAATCAGACCTCGCCACAACTGTTGACGCAACGCAGCATATGGCATGAATTTTGCCCGAACAATTAGCTGGGGTGAGCAGCGATCACCCCATTTATCCATCTTCTTCAACTGAAGTTGTAATGTGAACGACCTTACATCAGATTCCAACAAGACCGAATTGTTCTCCATAGCACGATAAACCCCCGTATTAGGGTCTGGTGTAGTAGCAGTAGCAAGAATCTCTTTGACATGCAGCTGGGTATCAGCTATAAAATCGTGCAATGATAGTTTATCATTATCCATAACAGTGAAATTTATGGAAAAACCCTTCTCATGTTTCTGAACTGGGAAGAGCAACATTTCATTATACACCGGGTTTAACGTATGTCTTTTATAAGGGGTCCTAAATGTTTTCTTGCCGAACGAGACGACAACAAACGGATCCATATCAAAGCCAGTCCTAGTCATATTCCGAGGTGCGGGTAAATCTGAAACTGAGACTAACTCCAAGAAAACAATACCCACAATATCAGAGTATACATTGAGTTCGTAAGAAGGAGGAATCTTTCGGGACTTTGTAGGTTTTTTTGATGGAGGATACACAGGGGTAGAAGGGGTTTTGGAAGAGTTTTTTTCGTTAACAGCTGGTTTCTGAACTATAGGCTGCTTGATAATCGTCGATACCAGTTGTTGTTTCTCGGACTGCTCCTTAATATTTTCAGCCGCTATGACTAGTTGCTGGGCTTGGCCGTCACGGTTATTTTCGAGATCATCATTATCCTCAACTGCCGACTTAAAAAGATCCTCATTTTCTTCATCTCGAGACAAATTACTGCTTCCTCTAGATCCAGAACTAGTTCGGCTCGATTGGGTAGCTTCAGATCTATATTCTTCATCGTCATCTTCTTCCTCTTCATCTGATTCAGAGAGTAAAACAGCCGATTTCTCATTATCGTTCAATTCAGGTACCATACATTTAGATGACTTTTTCCTCTTCATCAAGTAAACAAAAGCTTTCCAAATCTTAGAGATTTGATCATTTGAGCACGTTTTGGATTCAAGAGAAAATTTAACTTCTATGTCCCCGGAAGATTGTCTTACATCAAGACTAGATGCCACCAAAGTCAACCATTTGACCTGTAGTTAGAACTTGATTAATAATAGATGTCTCAACTAGGATGGAACATATACTTACAGGATTGTCTGGATCATCCGAACGGAACTTTAAATTGGTGAATAATTCTGCCAATTGCAACTCAGATTCACCAAGATAAGTTTTTCTATGAGGAGGCTTATCCCAAGCGATGAACGATACAGAATATGGACCTTGCCAGTTCTTCAGGGGAATATAAAAGTCTGTATTCCATTCTGGGTTTTGTCCTTTAGGAACAGTGAAAGTTGAAAATCTGAAATGATTTGCTCGTACTACAACGTACTAAGTGGAGTCAGTTAATATGAGGTCTACGCGGAGCGAGGCAAGATCAGCCTAATCTACGGGAAGCGAGGAAAGAATAGCCTTATCTACTTACTGGACTTTGGGTTTCGGAGTGATCGATATCCACGAGGTTTCTTGCCTGAAGAGAAGAAGTTAGTAAGCATAGATATGTACTCAATGGCATCATACACTCACCTTAATGATAGTCAGTTTGAGTTCTACATCGCAGGATTCTAATAAACGTCGACATTTGCGTGTCTTTCCTTGAGGTAACAATCTCATATTGAGGTAAATCAGAGATCAGACAAAGCCCAGTTCGTAAATATTTGTTTAATAGCAGTTAGTACCAGACCGGACCAATTATAAAATGTATATCTTTCGACAACGAGATGATTAATCTAACCAGTCTTCTCTGTTTCAAATTCTTATAATCATCATTCAACCAATCCAATCAAAAAAGAAAACCCAATGTATATATAGATAAGGAATATATAACTTGGCAGGGGCGGCTTGGTTATATATCTTTTAATACAAACAAACAAAAAATATTAGTTATGGCTCTTCTTCATGATGGCAGTAACTTTTTGTGAAAAATACGTGACGTCAGAAGATCTTATCCCGCCCTCGAGATAAGTTACAGATGGTCGGTCCTCAATACTGTATTGACCCGAACCCACAACCTCCCGATTAGAGAATATGGCAATTTCATATGTCGATCAGGGATGTTTAATTGCCCCTCAACCACATATTTCGGTCGGTTACGGTTGCTTCCTTGCTTGTTGTCACATTGCGTACCAAAAATAGTAAAGCAAATAATAATTTAGTGTCCATCCCCTCACTTTCGCTTAGGGTAGCTGGGCGTACCCCAGACTCCTAACTCTCGCTTCGTTCTCTACGGAAGCGGAGCTAGGGGTCTGGGGCTATGCCCAGCTGCTGGAGCCGGACGCAAGAAATTGAAAGTCAAGATTTTCAACATAGGGAGTGACCGGAGTGTCGGCAACTCGGGACCTGTCTCTACGGCGAAAGGGAGATTCTCAAGCATGGCAAGAGCTAAGGTCATGGTGGCTTAGCCCCCGTCGCTAGATGCAGGATGCAAAGAGAGGGGCGATGCGATGAGGGGAGAGCACACGGCGACTGTCCGTGGAGGTTAGGGGTTTTTGCTCCGGAACCATTTACCTCCGGCTGGCATTGGCCGCGTCAGTAGCATTTCGGGTTCCTTTGACTGTCTCTTGATCTGCTGTCTCCTAATAGACTGTCAAACTGCAATCTGGGTTGGTTTGAATAAAAGGTGTGTTTTGATTGATGTCTCAATATGGTTCAATACTGTGGTTACTCAGTGCCAGTTAACGCGTTCTGCAGTCTAATACTGAATAACTAGACAATTTTGAGAGATACAGGTATAGTGTGTCAATATTCTAGTATTGAGGTTTATTCTCCATATTCATAACCAGATCTCGATATTATTCTTCATTATAGATCCATATCTGGATTTATTTAGCCCCCGGTATATTTGTTTACTTTCATCTTCTTATTATTTAATTCTATAGTTGTTTCATAAATATATTCGACTATTTTAAGATATGTTATAACCGACTTTTGCCAATTGTTATTTAAGCATTCATCATGGCAAGAATATATCCTCGCAAAACATTCAGACAACGATTACGAGCAGCTAAACCGGGTTTCACTATGACCAATAATGCTGATGTCCTTATTTATCTCGATTATATTCTATTTCTCCAAGAGTAAGTATTTCTTGTTGGTAGTATTATTATTGTTCTAACTTTTTACCCAATAGACTTCTAAAGAAAGCTGGTCTTGAAGCTAGGAAGGCAGAAGTTCGTAGTAAGAAGGTCCCGGCGCGATATATTCGTTTGGCTACTCAGGAGACATTGAAGAAATTCCGTGGTTGATCTTGGTATGTTGCGGTTTTAACCTCGAGCGAAGCGAGCCATGGGGTTTGGGGCGTAGCCCCAGCCGCTGGAGGCAAAGGACGACAAGATGAGTATGGGTATTGTCATTATTCACGTTAAATTATTTACATATTTACACTATTGCTTCAACAATGAAACCATTTTAATAGCTCCTTGGGGATTATTTTTGTTGTATACAAATAGACCTTGTAATTGAGCAGTACTGATTGTACAATCAAGGTCTAATACTTTATGAAGAAATTCTTCACATTCACTTGTATGACCTTCATAAAATCGAAGGAACATTTTTCTAATCTGATATTCAGTGGCATTGTCTATACATTCCTTGAAATCAACACGACCAGGACGAATTAAAGCTGGATCAAGACGGTCGGGATGATTGGTGGTCATGAAAATAATTCTTTCATCAGCCGATGCTACACCGTCAAGAGCATTCAGAAGACCTGAAAATGTAACCCCAGAATTATAACCTTGGTCTTCAGATTGTTTCCGTTCATTAAATGCAGCATCAATATCTTCTAATAATAAAATACTACGTTCAGGAATATGATTCATTAGATGATTAAGTCTATCATCAGTCAAGGTAACTTCTGATATATTTAAAATGCAAATATTATAATCCAGTTCTCCAGCCAATGCTTGAATTACACTAGATTTCCCACTACCAGGAGGTCCATATAATAAATAACCTCTACGATATGGAATGCCTCTATCATAATACCATTTTCCAGTACTAAGGAAATCTTCCACATCAGCTAATAATCGTTCTTTGATTCCTTTATCTAAAATAACTGAATCCAAGATTCTTTTACGACGCGGTTGACCAAAAGGTCTCCATTCTGGGCCATATGATGAATAAATAACTGTTTTACCTTCTTGGCGTAATTGAGCACGAACATGAGCTTCACTCAATAGATCATGAAATAGATTCCGATCTCTATAAAGTGTAGTTAAAGTTATAGTTTCAAATGGAGTTCCTGATGTTAAATCCATTAATCTACCAGATCGTTCTCTTTTAATTAACATAAATGCCCCTTTATATCTAATTAAATGTCTTCCTGGACCAGGCACAAGTTCGAATTTTGTAGTGATTGATCCATTATCATGTTGTTTAACTGCAGTTTGTACACTTAAATGTCTAGAGCTTCTTGTTGGATATTGAGACATCCATTCCAAAAACCATGAATAAGATTTATCTTTTGACGGGATTTCTAAATCCACTAACATTTGTCGATATAAAAAAGTACTTAATCTCATTACTCCTTGTCTAGCAATAGCTAATCCAGCACCTAAACCCATCAAACCAAATCCAGCAGTAAAATATGGATTAGATTCTAAGAATTCTGTAATACGAGTAGTACTACCGACACTGACAGAGTCGGTTTTTTTGTTTATGCCATCGGTTATATTAGAGTCATGGACAGGGGCCACATCTTGAGGAATATCATTATATAATTTAACACTTGAATCACTTGCCTTGGACGGCCATATTCGATCCATCATAACAAATTGACAATGATATTCAACAGGAACTCAAACGAATAGAAAGATATCTGAATATGAATGAAAGTGAAATATTTTAGTCCGAGGTTATAATAATGTCAGGGATACGTACATGCCTACATATGCCAATAAAAGTTACAAGTCCTTTATTAACATAATATATTACTAAGCGCACTTTGTAATAAGCCCTTTATAGCCGGCCAACATCTCTGGCTCTTCATCATCTCATCTCATCAGTATTC
Organism: Sugiyamaella paludigena; assembly: GCA_030579875.1. Taxonomy (NCBI): domain Eukaryota; kingdom Fungi; phylum Ascomycota; class Dipodascomycetes; order Dipodascales; family Trichomonascaceae; genus Sugiyamaella; species Sugiyamaella paludigena. The sequence continues at coordinate 347,630 of JAKTRU010000013.1, read as the reverse complement.
CTATCTCTTCCAATTCAATTGTATATTCATTCATTCGTAGTTCAAAGTAGATGATCTGTTATTAAACGTTGTGGTCATCATTTAGATCTTCGGAAAGAAGAAACCAAAAAGAAATAACTCAATTGAACTGGTCATATATAACTTCTCCTGCATTGCCACCTATATCGGATCAGACAAAAGAAGAATCACTCTAGTAGTAATCTACATTTCATATTGTTTTTGGGTTACGGGAATCTCTTGAGTTACTGCTTTTGGAGTTATCATTAGTATCATCATGTCATTACCACCTCTTGCTCAACCTAGTGGAAGATCTGCCGCTAGAATTATCGAAGATCTTCTCAGATTCGTACCTGGTACTCATCATATTGGATTGGAACCTATTCAAGCTGCTCGTTCCCCAGGTTGGCCTGTTAGTGTAAAACCTATTGAATCTATTTGTTATTTACAACCAAGTCCTACACCAGTTGTTAGCCATTCATATGATGGAGCAAAGCTACAAGTTTTCTATTTTGTTTTTGCCGGTTCAAGATATCATTTGGAACTTCATATATCGAAATCCGGTGAAGATGAGTCTGGTGCTGGTATCGATGTAGCAACTAATAATCACAGTGATGATAATGATGATTATGATAATAATGATAATGATGATAATGATGATAATGATATTAATGATACTGGTAATGGTTCTTCTCCTTCTTCTGTTAATAATGTTCAGCAGGAATACGCTATCACTCTACCTGAAGATTCAATCACTACTTCCACTAAATCTAAGTTCCCAAAAAATCGTAATTATAATATACCAAATCAACAACAGAATGAGTTCCCTCATAATGGTGCATATGATTTTCATCTCATCGATGATGATAATCAGCTTCACACTATAGAAGAAGATCCTAGAACAGAATTTTATCATTTTATTTGTAGTATTACATCTGTTGAAGTCACATTGATTATTCGACCGCCAGAATTTTCGGACGAAGATTTAAAAGACTTCGATCCTGATCATATATCTGAGAGATATGAGCGACATCATGCTAGTAAACCCTCTGCCCAATTACCAACTGCTGCTATGTGCTTTAATACCCTTTATAACATCATTCATCAACCATTGGCATCTGATGAATCAAAGGAAATCATGATTAATAACCCAACATTAAATATGCGGGTTAACCCGGATATTCTCGTCAGAAAACTTCATTTCATACGCGATGATATTAGAGGCGCATATATTCCTCCTGATTTACATGATTATACCGTACCTGAAACTGCTTCATTAAGACAACAAATGGCTCGAATGTTAATTGAAGCTGCCTGTTTAGTTTTCCAAGCTGTGGCTCAATCAGATCATCCTAATAATAGTTACAATTTCAGTCTTCAAAATGCTGTACCATTTATTCAAGAAGCACTTGACTGTAGGAACTATCCTACTGCTCCTCCATCAAGAACAAGTGTAATGGGTTACGGATCTGGAGGTAGAGGAACAACAGGTATTGCTCTAAGTAATGAACAATACTGTTTTTATGTTGCATTAGGAGCGGTTGAAGACTTTAGTGATGAATTGATTTTGGATAGATATGATAGACAATTAATATGTGATCCAAGCTTGAGTTATTTATATATAGAGGCATTGAAAGGAATTGCCCAATTACGTCAAAGTGAAGACTTGGAATTCAGGGTGGTTGAATTGCTTTCTCTAGGTTCTATAGGTTTGAGTGATGTCCAAGAAGCCTATTCAAAGTTCAATCTTGATTTTTCTTCTATAGATACTATCACCAATATTCTTGATGAAGATATTCTGATTGATATATTTAAACAACTTTCCAAAGAACAACCAAGCACCAAGTCATCGCTTCATAGGGCACTTGAAATTATCTGTAATACCAGTCGTCAACCATTAAATAAAGTCAAGCGAGTTCTTTCAATGGATGATATGGATATTCAGGAGGCATACAGAATTTTAGATATCGTTTTTAATAATGGAGAACAGATCACCGATGAGGCAATTAAAGTGTCATTTGATATGAAAGTTTCGGAAATAGGAGAAGCTAATGAACAGCATGCTCAACAGGCTCTTCTCACAATTGCAAAAGCAAAAGGTAGTTTTGAGCTACTCAATTATTATGAATCTTTAACTTTTGGTAGCCTTCCTGATATTTCAATTGACAGTGCATACGGTATTCTAGGAATTGATAGCACTATAAAGGACGAGACTAGTGTAATTACCATCTTCGAAATTCGTTTGAAAGATAATCCAAATGAAGTACTTGAACTTCGTCAAGCATTGAGAAAGATTGGTGAAAACCTTGATAGCAAAATAATTCCTTTATATCTTGAGACGGGGTCTACAACTAAACTTATAAATGATTCTGAGCTTCATGGAGGGATCTGGCCAGTGGGACTAAACAATATTGGTAACACCTGTTATTTGAATTCGTTATTACAGTACTATTTCACCATTACCCCGTTGCGAAATGCAGTATTGACATTTTCTGAGTCGCCAGAAAAGGAAGACCTAGCATCTATCGATTTAGATCGGAAAAAAGTCGGAGGAAGAAAAGTACCGGCGTGGGAAGTCAAACGCGCGCAAGAATTTGTACTTCTTTTATCAGAATTATTTTCGGAAATGATCTTAACCAGGGAACAGTTTGTTTCTCCAAAAAAAGACTTAGCTTATCTGGCCCTTGTTCCCGCGAGGGATGAGCCTGATGAGAAACAAGGAGAAACTCATGCGCGCCATCATGTTGAAGTTCAGCAGGATAAGAATCTGAATACTGATATAGTAGTTAAGGTAAAGACAGTGTCTGATAGCGATGTTGACATTGATGTTGATTCGGAAATTAGTTCTCATATTGATGATGATGACGATGTTAATGATTCTGCGGTCACCGCTTCTGGCACTACTGAAACCACAGCTGGTCATGGGGATACCACGATTCATGTTCATGATGCTGTAACATTGGATGATGATGTAGACCCTGATGTTATGATAATATCGTCAGATTCAGATGCCGATACCGATATTGAAGAAATACAGATGCAGCCCAGACATATTAATAACCCTGGAGTTGACTCTCCCACAAGTTCGGACGCATTGATCGAATTAGATGCTAGTACAGGGGCAACTGGTGAGTATAATAAAGAAAATGAAAAACCAAAACGTTTTAACAATTCAATTGAGGATCTTAGGCATATTAAGAAACGCGTCTCTAGAACTCTTATTGGTCCGTTAGATGCCAGTGAAACCAATCGACTTGATTCTTCTACAAGTGAGATCATCGAATCATTACCTTCATCGTCATCATCGTCATCAGTTGCTGTGAGCACCGATCTGCAGCCAAATCAGTCAGCTGTTGAGCTAGAACCTTTGGTTATTGTTGATGCTAGTGAGTCTTCAACGCCATCATCTAGCACAAAGCTTTCAAATTCTGAATTGCCTACAGCAGCACCACCTTCTAGTGACAGTGATACTACTTCGCCTAATAACGATATGGTTTCTAGTAGTAAAGCACTACTTGATGTGACTGCCATCACTTCGGTTGATAGAAGTACCCCCAGCGAAGAGAAAACTAGACGTATTGATTCTGCACTTTTTGGTCGACAACAGGATGTTACGGAATGTATCGAAAATGTTTTGTTCCAGATCGAATCTGCCTTCAAGCCAGCTGGCTATGATGAGGATGGTGAACAACTTGATATTATCAAGAAACTATTTTATGGCAAAACCAAGCAAGTCCTTGAATCGGAGGCGGATGGTAGTAGTAGGCGCGAGAAAATTGAACGATTCTCTAGTTTATTGGTTGATGTAGCCGAAGGGTCCCGCGATATCTATGGTGCCCTTGATTCCTACTTTGGTGAAGATATTATACAACTAGATAGTGGAGTTACTAGAAGGTCGGTAACTATTTCAGAATTGCCGCCAATTCTTCAAGTACAGATTCAGCGAGTCCAATTTGATCGCATATTGAATAGGCCTTTTAAGTCTCTGGCGTTACTGAAATTTGATGAAGTGATTTATATGGACCGATATTTGGATTTAGACGATCCAGAATTGCATGAGAAACGGCGGCAAGTGTGGGCTTGGAGAGTAGAAATTTCAGATCTGAAAAAGCAATTACAACAGATAAACAGTCGACAGGTAAGTTATACTAATAGACTGCAGAACAGTCCGGCGGATAGTGAGAATGCCAGCAAGTTAGAGGCAAGGTGAAAAACAATTACTAACAAAACACAGAATAATGGATTGACAACTAGAGATTCTCTTATTTCAACTAGGGATTGGTTCCGGTCAATGCAGGAGACTGATAGTGAGCTGAAGGTGTCCAACGAAACGGTAGCTTATCTCGATTCTCAGATTGAGAAACTTAATGATCATATCCATAGTATAACATCAAAATTGGCAAAATTAGAGGAAGCGGTAAAGAATCAATTTTCAGATATGAAGAATATCGGATATAAGATTCACTCAGTATTTGTTCATCGAGGTCAAGCAACTTTTGGTCATTATTGGATTTATATTAATGATTTCAAAAATGGTATGTTTAGGAAATACAATGATGAATACGTCACAGAAGTACCTTACAATGAAGTTTTCGATGACAACGAGGAGAATACTGCTACACCATACTTTTTAGTCTTTGTACGTGAGGATTTAGCAAATGAATATTCTGAAGCAGTTGTTCGGGAATTATCTGAAGACACAAAAGTTTGATTATCGTGTATCATATAGAGAGAAATTAACTATAGATCAGAATAGAAATTGAGATGTTGGAAATTAATATGTATTTAATGAGATTTTCTTAACATTAGCTAAATTAAAACAGTCTATGAAAATGGCACTCAAGGAAACAAGTAGATAGCCATATATATTCGTATTACAACGATATGCATCGGCACTTGACTTCATTTTTTACATAATAGCGTCGAGTTTAGCATACACACTCAGTCTGAAATGTTAGTAAAAATATTAAGAAATGAGACGAAGCAGCTAGAGCAACGGGGCCTGGGAAGCCATAACTTGGCCAAGGCAAATACTTACACAGCAGCAATGATTTCAAGTTGAAGGGATTTTGATGGATTATCATTGACTTCATCAGCAACTTCTGAAGATAAATTAGTTCCTACTCCAGTTGAACCATCCGAGCTCGAACGAGTAATAAAAGGCCATTCAGAGAAGTCACTAAGTAATTCATCAGCTCTTGCAAACGCATTATCTCGAGCATCATATCCTAAAGTGGTGAGAGCATTTTCTAAAACATTTGCAGCATATGAACCAGCTACTAATGCAATTGATCTTAAATATCGAAATGGAACTGCTTCAGGGAAAAGAGGGGTGTTTTCCAATACACAGGTCCTTGCAGTAAGCATTGTGATTACTCTTCTTTTAATTTCATCTTTTGCTTGGTTATCAGCCACTGGATGAGTGGCCATATCGAAAAGGAAGAAATTTCGTTTCTCGGTACGCAAAACACCTTTATCCACTAAACCTTTAGCTAATCTTTCACGTACTTGTTTAAGTTGAAAACTAATTTTAGTTAAATTCCAAGTTTCTCCACTAAGATAATCAATCCATGTTCCAACACTAAGTGGTTCACTTGTTTTCATTATTTTGATAGTTTCATCTAATAAAGCTTCACCAGTTATTTTGTCTTCGATTACTTCAATATATCGATCTGATAGAGGTAACCTACGTCTAACCGGATCATTTACCATTGCTATTTTACCTCTGAAGGCTAATTCCATTAATATGCAACCTCTTAAAGCATAAGAGATATTATCATTCCAAAATGATAAATAACCTTGACGATCTTTTAAACCCATTAAAAGGACTTCTTCCATTAAAGTGAATTTAGGTTGACGAAGTTCTTCTTCGGTATTATTAATATCTTGAGGGTCATAGGCTATTTTTCTATCATTATCACCACTTGTTATAGCAGGTGAAGAAGAACCGTGACGAGAATTCCCATTTGGAGATGATGATTCAGCAACACCTGGTCCACCAGTACTACCACTAATACTAGTAGTACCACTAGCACCACCTGCTACTCTTCTTCTTTGAAGGCCACCAGAGGACATTTTATTGAAAAGAAAATGTAATATAGAAAAAGATGTTAAAAATATAAATAACTTATGGCGATAACAATCGTCGGTATGGTGTAGATTTAAAGTGATACGATCCTATAATGTGTCCGTGAAATCTATATTCTGTACGTATATTCAAAATGACAATGAAAATGAAAATGAAATGAAAATCCAATTAAATCTCTAGATCAATACTCTTTAGCCAATGAACTACTTCAAATTTATAATGTTAATCAATACTATCCAAAACTGAATTCTTCCAAATCTGTTGTTCTGATCTTAGTTATCAATTCTAATTATTCCTCTCCTCAAAACAAATTAACAATTATTCTATTTCTGCGACTTATGTTCTAATTGTCAATGATGTCTTGTTTCGGTTGATATCTTTCAATCCTCGGAGAACTTCGCGCGTTTCTTGTTCGTCGCGCTGTATGTTTCTATTCAAATATAATCGAATTAAATCAATTCAATTCAATATAAAGAAAATCAAAAAACCTTGTAATTTTAATAATAACAAATTAACAAATTCACTTCAATCCTATAACAACAATAACAGTGAAAAATCACAGGAGAAGTAGGAAGTTGAATGGATATTCGATGTGGTGGCCAGTGTGCCGAAATTAAGTTAAAAGACGGTGAGGCTCAAGCGCGCCCAAAGATATTGACTTGTTAAGCGGTATAGTGGTGTACGTAAGATATGCTTATACGTATAACATTAGATGTAACCATGTTACAAAGACTCGTCGGTACATTATTCTAAATTTCTCATATATATATCAAATACATCAAGAAATATTCCCCTTAGATATAGTTTGGAACTATTTTACAGGGTCTCTCTCTCTCTCCTATGGTAGATGGCCAGCGTTTCTGGTTGTGGGTAAATAATTAGTGGGCATGCCAGCGTACGCGCGCCCTCGCTATCCCCGGCCAGCCTTGCAGAAATGATCTATACAAAGGTGATCCATCATGGCCGACCTCGGGTTAGTTAATTGCAATTGATCTCTCTCAATCGTCACAAAAATTAAACCTTGACGCGATATAAATAATAAGTAAACTTGTAACAGTAGGGTACGTGCAAACTTTATTTGTTAGCAACGATAATACCCCATCGCGTTAGAACTGTCACCTATCAATGTCTGCTGTCGTTATTAACTTTTCCTAGATCAGCCTGATCAGGGATCAAAGAAGACAGCGAATAACTAAACAGTGCTAGCTGGTGTAACTCACAGCTGTAGCAGGTGTACAGTAAAGTTACTGCAAGACCTTAGACCTGACAGGACATAACTTTGTAGTGCAGGACAAGGTCACTTACTATTCAATCATCGACTGATAACTTGTATCTGCTAGCAGAAACTTAACGTTACTGTGGGACTGGTAACACATACTACAGTAGTACAGTACTGTTACTTATCTTGTCCATGTTAGTTACACAATTCATATGTATGTGGCTATCTATATTAGTACAGCCGCAGCAAACAACCGGCCAACCGTTTACCGCCGCTTAAACTGTTACCTACGTTACGAAATATCATAAACAAATGAAACTTATTCCCGCCTGGTCTCTTTGAACCCCTGAACTCTAGTTTCTGGGTCGACGTGGTGGCTCCGGCCGCATTGTTTCTGAGTTCGCTGGAACTTTTGCGTAGTTTGCTCAATTCTATTCTCTTTTTAAGAAATATCCCCCTATTAATTTAGACCAACCATGGTGATACGGTATACCTAAGAATATTCTTTTATCAGGGTTATGTAATATCCTTTTAGAAGAACTGAGTCGTTGTGGGGATTGTTACTCTATGGCCTGTGCTTTAACTCCGGCGGTTGGGGCAATGGTCAAATAATAAAGTTGCCTGTCCCGGATCTGCCTCCGACGTTTGTGGATGGAGTCGGTGATTGATCATAAATAATTAAAATATAAACGTTACCCATCACCTATTATTATACTGTTGTAAAGGTATACCGCGAGATAGAGCTGTCTCGAGTCAAGTGAGAAAGAACCGGCACTAAACTCTGACCTCGCCCAGTGCTCTGGGGCCACGTCCCAGTCACCGGAGCCAGACATAATTGTTTCTGCTACATATTTTCTTTTTATATAGTACATCTTATTTTCTCACTCTTCTCTATCTGTAATCAACTTGATGACTGGACGGTGTTGATGGTCTACTAGTCGTAGACGGTTTGTTTGTAATGATGTTAGCCATTGCATTACTGCTACCGTTATTGATTTTCTCCCACCCTCCTGGAATAGATGATGAAAATCCATCACTATTCATTTCAGAGACCAACACCTTATCATTAGCTGTCCACACAGTCTGTGATTCTGTCCAGGCAAGTGCTTTGACTGAATAAATCGGTGGTGGATCAGATACTTTGGTAATAAGATAAGCCGAACTCGCTTCTGCAAGTCCATAGACAAGTACTCCAATAAAAGGGATTTTCATAAGAAAATAAAATCCTGCACCGAATCCAAACATAATCCCTTCACGATTTGCAAACCATAATGCTTTTTGAGTTCTAGAAAATGGTACTCTTGAGAAATAGGGAGCTAAAAGTTCTCTTACAAGACTTCGAGATCCCCAGAACGATGATAAAAATATAATCATCACTCTCCTGGGAACCATGAAGCCAACCGCAAATACCACTAAAGCTGCAGTTGTGCCAACCACATTATTAAAGGAATAAAATGATAAGCATGGTAAAACCACTGGGCCAATAATTGGAGCATGAGAGAATAATAGAGCTAATAATGTTGTACCAGTCCTTAGAATATAACTTGTAAGAAAGTCAGCAAATGCTCGTCTGTTTTGATATCGTAATGAAGGATGGGTGTTATCTTTTGATGATGCTGATGGAACTTTAGGTTGCTGTTCGTTGCTACTCGATGGTGTGGCTACAGAGTTGCGGTCTGGGAATAATGAGTTTGGAACCAACTTTTCAACAAAATTAACCCGTCTTATGAAAGTATTCTCTGCTCGATATTGCTTTTCGTATTGTATTAAAGCAATATGATATTGTCTATCAGTATCAGGATGTTTACTTTTGTAAACTTTATCAACGAATTGTAACGACATAAGAAATAAATCGTCCATATCAGGTCTCATGAATCTTATTCCTGATATTAATAATGGTCCAACATTGAACACGTTATTTTGAATGAATCTCAAGGTATCTATTAAAGATTCAGCAGCTTCAGAATGTGAAGCTCCTAGAGCATAGAATAAAAATTCTAATGTCCATCTAAATAAAATCAATGGAATCCATAAAATTAACTGTACAACAATTGAGATTCCTACGGCTTGAATAGCTTTTTGATAATAACCATGTCGAGCAAGATCTGGATTTAACAAAGCTCTATAGGCGCCAAGAAGAGTTAACTGGGCACCTCGAAACACCGATAAGAGGGTGAATCCTGCCGGTGGTCTGGAGATGAATATTGGAGATGGCATAAGGAGAATGAATTTAGTGACATACAATAGGGTAGCCAAGAACTAGCAATCGACAACCAGTCAATCAGCAACCAGTCAATCAACAACCAGTCAATCAACAATCAACAATCAGTCAACAGTCAATCAACAACCAGTCAAACCAGTCAATGAACAACCAGTCAATCAACAGTCAGCCAAGGAACAAACTGAAAACTGCTCAATCAATACTTAGCAAGAAACCAGCCAAGAATGCAAGTCAATGGCAACTAATATGCAACAAAACAATCTAACAACGATCCAAATAAAATGGAAGATCCAGATAAAATGACTTCAAATTTAATAATAGACTGAGAATTAACAATATAACTTTATAATGAAAAAATCGAGATCATAGAATAACATTTTGGAGTTCTATTGATTATGGATCATAAGCCGCCTTTCGAATCGATCTACTTTTAAACCCACGTTTTTATCGGTCGGCGTTTACGTGAATACTTAAAATATTATTACCGCGGGACAACTTCCGGGGATACTGCCTTTCCATCTGAGAACGATGCGATATATATGCAAGTCCGGAGGTAGGGCTTGTTAGTGCGGCTGGTTTGGTCAAAGTTAACAATGTAGTAGGGGCTGACTATATGCAGTAGTAATAATACTTAAAATGATGTACCTACATTACGTTAATAGCTTAACTGTTGCGTATGGGTACATATGGGATATGATAATAAGTCGTATATAAACACATTTTTATTCGGAATTAATCTTTAACACTTGAAATAATCAATTTATGGCAGTTTCACAACTCAGGAAACTTAACCGTTGGTCCATTACGGCCGACCCAGGAATTAGAATAAGATGATTCGTAACATTACCGTCTATATCTAGACACCTTGAAAATCCATATAGATTAAGTTGAGGTAAAATCAGTTCTACGATTCGAAATCGTGAGTTGTTAACTTAACGGTTATTATTATACACGTCCATATCATCACTGAAATATTTCACGTTTTATATCAATATTAAGATAACATATAGACAAGTCCGTAATATTCTCCAGACTTGTTTCCTTTTATTAGAATTGAGTCGAGAATCAGCCGCTAGCACAGATCTTGCCAACTACAAAAGCCGCGGAATTCTCTTATAGATTGAGGCAAGGGTATATAATAGATCTCCGCATTAATTAGGTTAGTGTCAACGTTATCTTCTAACTAACCGTTAGCGCGATCGATAAGAAGACTGTACGTCTCGATATGCAGTAATATGTTATATGTACAGTGCACGGCATCAAATTGAATTGGAGACAGACCCAAGTCACCAATCTCACCATGACGAATAAATATAGCCGATTAAAAAAAGTAATACATATGTATATATAAGGACATGACTGGGACGTCAATTTCTAAATGCATCCTTACGCCATTTATTTTTAAGGTCGTAGCTTTTTCTTTTTTTTTCTCATAACTCAAAAATGTTTTGGAAGAAAAAATCTGTTGCTCTTCCTGATACAGAGCAGGACCAATTGCTACAAACAAAATCTAAGAAGAGCTACTCCACTATATTAAATATAATTAATTTTATTTCTGTTATCTACCTTCTTGTATTAGGTGTGAAATATATTCGTGGGTCTTCGTCTTCTTCCTCTTCTCAATCAATTCATGATGACGATTTACAATGGAAAGAATTAGTTCCTGGTAGTGGGATTTTTCATGCGAACATCACTTTGCCTCTGGATTATGGGAATCCTTCTTCGGGAAATCTTACTGTAGCATTAGCTAAACTTCCCGCTACTGTAGGTGAAGAGGAGAAATTGGGCTCAATGTTGATCAATCCTGGAGGACCAGGTGGTAGCGGTACTAATTTCGTATACCGAAAAGGACAATTAATATCCGGGGTTATTGACGGTCAATATGATATCATTGGATTCGATCCTCGTGGTATTAATTGGACGACTCCTCAATTCTTTTGTGCTACTCCCGAACAGAAAGAGATAAATAAACTCAATCAAGCTTCACCTCCTCTTTTAACTTATCATAATGGTGATGATGTTAGTTATGGTGAAACATATGCAAGCACTTTGTTAAAAGGATTGATTTGTTCTTCATCGGATGGTGGTCAATACATCTCTACTGCATTGGTGGCTACTGATATGCTTTATATTTCTGAAAGATTAGGTGACAAAAAACTAAATTATTGGGGTTTCTCCTATGGTACTATTCTAGGAAATACGTTTGCACAACTGTATCCTGAGAAAGTTGGTAGAATGGTTGTAGATGGAGTTAGTGATGCAGAGGATTATTATCAAGGTGCTTGGTTGAAGAATCTTGTAAATACTGATGATGTTTCTGATGGCTTTTTTCAAGGATGTGCTGCATCCGATAACTGTGCAATAAATGGTACAACATCTGATGAGATCCGTGATAAAGTAATAGGATTACTTCATAGACTCCAATTACAACCCCATGTTGTATTCGATGGTGAAAATATCGGTCATATTGAGTATTCGGATTTCAAGGGCGCATTTTTTAGTGCATTATATGTCCCATCTAGTTGGGCTACATTTGCTAATTTAACAAACGAATTAATTTCGGGCAACGGTACTCCTTTTTTTGAGACTTATGTCAAATCATCAGGAGGAAGTGATGGAGATGATGGAGGTTATGCTACAAGATGTGGAGATGCAAGTAATTCTCCTTATCTCGAGGGAATAAAATCTGTGGAAGACTTAAAGGAACATTCCTCAAAATTGAAAGAGATCACTTCCCTATGGTCCGATCTTTGGTCACTAAGTTGTCAAGAATACAAGCACAAGCCTGTATTTGTTTGGGATGGACCATTCCAGAAGGTTAATGCTAGTATGCTCTTAGTTGGTAATACCTACGATCCTGTTACTCCTTTGGTTGCGGCAAGAAAGATGTCACAATTTTACACAAATGGTATTGTCCTACATCATGACGGATATGGACATTGTTCTAATGCTCAAAGGAGTAGTTGTACTGAGAATGCAATTAAAAAGTGGTTTTTGGAAGGTATTCTCCCTACTAATAATACTCTTTGTCATGTTGATGAAGAATTATTTGAAGGTAAATTATCAGTTCAAGAAGCTCTTCTTACTCCTTTACTTTTTTGAGGCGAAAAGGAGCAGATAATGAAAGTTATTTTATAGTGAAATAAATTTGAAACGGTTCACATGTGTGAGTTATTTCTACAGGAGTCTGTCCCTTCAGTGAGTACTACTGAAATTTTCAGCCGTGCGGCGTTGTCGTTTAACGTCATTTGTGCATTAGCGTTAAAGTTAACTTTAGATTCGAACAATACCGTTGGTTTATATTAATCCCGCTGCTCAATAGGTTAATTAACAGGGTCATCCTGAAGATTAATATTCTCAATGTGTGACGTTAACTTAAGTTAATAGGTTGACTTGTGCAACTTGAATAAGAGTCATATGAGACGTTATTAACGTTAATGTTAATGTTAACAGATATGATAATCAATAGGTTAGCCAGACGGAGTGGATCCTGTCATTGCTCCTAACTTATCTGTTAGCCCCAAAACCTTAATATTGCCATTAATTAAGCGATTCTGGCCACTTTCCAAGCAATATGACGGGTGAGAACTTGTGATTGTTATGGATTCTCTCAGAAAATAGCTAACTAACTGAGATTGATTATGTAAGTATTACCTAATATTTTTCAAGATCATCACCAATTTAAGATTGGCCCCGGATGCGTCACTATCGCGTTTTCCATTTCCACACAACATTTAATGATGCCAAAGTCCGAAGATGGTCGTTTACGGAATTTCCATCATCCTTATGAACCATATCCAATCCAGGTTGACTTTATGACTACTCTTTATGATACTTTGGAAAATAAAAAAGTCGGCATATTCGAAAGCCCAACAGGTAAAGTTCTCTCTCTGCCATGTCACACAATCTTAACTTTGAACGAAGCAAGTGACGGACTGGGGCTGTACCCCAGCTGCCGAAGATGATGTGGTATTAAATTATAGTCGGGGATTTAAGCTAACATATAAAGGTACTGGTAAAACCTTATCACTGATCTGCGGTTGTATGACATGGTTACGAGACCATAAACGAAAAGAATTCCAGTCATCAATTAGGGTGGATGTATCAGATGATGCTGATGATAAGACTCCCGAATGGGTGCGAAGGAATTTGGCAGAGGTCAGAAGGAAAGAATATGTAACCCGAGTAGTAGAATTTGAACAATATTTGGAAAAGATTCGAAAGATTGAGCAAGATGAATTCGAAAAACATTTACTCGAGCAGGATAGAAAATCCGGTAATGCCAGTAAGAGAAATAGAGCGACTGCGGCAGCCACAGCGGTATCTGTAAATAAAGAGGGACAATCAATGGCAGATATAAATGAAGAATATATCCTAGTCGATTATGATAGTGATGAAGATGAAGGAATCAGCGGTTCTTCAACTTCCCCCTGCTCGATAAACAAAGATGGAATTTCAGCTGAAGTACAAACCTTACTGGATTCTCTTTCTACTAGAGTGAAAAAGGAAGATAGCATGGCCGATGAATTGAATGAATCAAATAAAGTAAAAATATTTTTCACATCCAGAACTCATTCTCAACTAAGTCAATTTGCCTCGCAATTACAATTGCCCAAATTCCCAGCTACAATTGCTAGTGATGATGGTGATATAGATGGACTGACTGAATCAACGAAATTGATTCCACTTGGATCGAGAAAGCAACTTTGTATTCATCCTAGATTAAGCAAATATAAAGATGTTAATCAAATCAATGATGCTTGTCTTGACATGCAGAAAAAGTCAACAACAACAACATCCAAGTCATCATCAGAATTGGATAACACAAATAAAAATACATGTCCTTATTTGAAAAGAGAACAAAACCCACAGGATAAAGTAATGTTAAATCAATTGCGTGATAGGATGTTAGTAAAAATCCGTGATATAGAAGATTTGGCTCAATTGGGCCAAGAATTAGAGGTATGCCCCTATTACGGATCGCGATCAATCATACCTAATAGTGAAATAATTACATTACCATATCAACTTCTTCTCCAAAAATCATCTCGTGAATCTCTAGGGATAGATCTAACGGATTCGATAGTTGTAATAGATGAAGCCCATAATTTACTCGATACGATTTCATCGCTAAATTCAAAGACTATATCAACATCAGAAGTGAAAATGGCAAAAAAAGGATTAGAAATATATTGGAAAAAGTTTTCTAAAAGATTGAATAGTCGCAATCGCACCTATTTATCCCAAACAATTAAAATAGTTAGTTCATTGGCAGATTTTATGGTTACATCGGAAACGAAACCTGCGAAGGAAATTGCTGCAGGGAAACAAGTGAATCCTACCACTCTATTTGCTAGTAATAATACTGCAGATTTAATCAATATTTATAAGTTAGAGAAATTTCTTCGACAGTCTAAACTAGCCTTTAAAGTGGATAGTTATTTAGAGAAGTTACAGGATGAGATTGAGACAAATGAGGCAGGGCACAATCACCAGCATCTTCGTCGTATTCCTAAACTTTTATTATCCAAAATAATTGAATTCCTTAAAGTTGTATCCACCAATATTTCTTCAGAAGGTAAAATATTCTATGCTAGAAATGAACTTACAAGCGAATTGCAATTGCAATATTTATTACTTGATCCCAGTGAACAATTCCGAGATATAGTAGAGAATGCTAGATGTGTTATACTAGCTGGTGGTACCATGGAACCTACTAGTGATTATATGAATTATCTTTTCCCGTTCGTCGAAAAATCTCAAATTGAACTGTTTAGTTGTGGCCATGTTATCCCAGATAGAAATCTCACCGTAGAGACCATTAGCAATTCATCGGGCAATTCTCCTTCCAATGGTACAGAATTCAAGTTTACGTTTGCGAATCGTGATTCCACGGTAATGATACAAAATCTTGGTTATACAATTTTGGATTTAGTTAAAATTGTCCCTCATGGAATGGTGGTATTCTTACCTAGTTACCAATATCTGAATACTATAGTTGGTTATTGGAAAGAAAAGCAGGCGAACATTTGGGGAAAGATCGATTCAATTAAGAAGATATTTATGGAGCCAAGGGAATCGACTGCTGTGGAATCTATGCTTTCTGAATATGTTCGCAGTGTTGATGATAATAAAGGAGGAGGTGCAATATTACTATCGGTTGTAGGAGGAAAAATGTCTGAAGGTATTAATTTTTCAGATAATCTTGCTCGGGCAGTAGTTATGGTTGGATTACCATTTCCTAATGCATTTTCGGCTGAAATGATTGCTAAACGAGAATATATTGAGAAATCCGTTCTGGCAAAAGGTGGAACCCAGCACATTGCTCGTGATGCTGCTAGAGAATATTATGAAAATATTTGTATGAGAGCAGTTAATCAATGTATAGGTCGTGCTATTCGTCATGCTAATGACTATGCAGCCATGATTTTAATCGATTCTAGATATCATACTAAACAGATCCAAAATAAATTACCATCATGGATCAGGGGTCATATTCCAAATGAGGAATACCATAGCCATGCTCAGACGTATGATGATATTCAACAAAATCTGAAAAGATTCTATAATTCAATAAAATAAATATAACTGTCTGCCAAGCCCCAGACCCTTTATCTCCCTTCATTCGAGATTGAACACTTTTATTTACCATGGGGTCTGGCTTTGCCCCAGCCACCGGAGGCATAACCAAGTAACTCCACGGACATAATCCTCAGCCGTCGGAGGCGGAACACAAAACCGCGACAATGCAATATATTTATAATATTACCAATTAACGGGGTACTGTATAACTGCAAAAAATTGAAAATTCAATCTTCTCATGTTGATCACCACAATCAAAACAATTGATATTGACAGATATTTTCATGAAGAAGTCGCGTCGTAGTCATTCAGTAGTTGTATAGTTTTATCTGTTTACGATCGGATAGTATTGTTGTTGTCAATGTCTAATACGGCAGCAATCAATAATGCCGCTGCGGCTAATACAGGAGGTGTTGATAAACCTTCTTCAGATCAATCATCCACAGGCACTAACAACGGTTCAGTACTTCCTCCACCAGCTCAAGCTCTTCTTTCAGAGTTATTGGAATCATCTCGAAATTTACCTAATTTTTCTTCAGAAATAGGATCGATTCAACTTGGTCTTAATGAGATTCGTCAGCGAGCTCACACTCTGCATCAGTCTTATGCGGATGAAAATGACACAAAGGCGTAAGTAATAAGGACAGCTGGTCGCATTTTATCGAAGCTATCAAATACCGGATATAATACCGGGTTTGCGAAGTGAGGCCGTATACTTTTACTAACAAATATTCATATAGACATTATTTGCTAGCAGGTAGTGGAGTTAATGCTGAAGATATTGCAAGTGAACTTCAATCAATTGTTTTCCATCAAAATTTAGAGCCAACTACTTTTACTTCAAATGAACCAGATATTGATTATTATTTAAGGGCAAAGAAAGAGGAGAACATTCTAGCATCTATTGAGGAGTCGGTACGATCTGCAAGTCGCGAGTTCGATTTATATTTAGCTCAGAATGTTACACTGGATTGGGAAACTAGAAAAAGACAGATTTGTAGTCATTTTGGATTGGTCGCTAAGGGAATAACTAGGGGTGGTCCTACTACTGGAGTGAAAGGAGGTGCAACTACTAAAAAGAGCGGATCTGCAATTACACATTCATGGGGCCGAGCAACATTGGGTAGATTGGTTCTTGGACCAACTGGTGGAAATGATTCTGAAGGAGAATTCACAGACGTTGATTTCCTTCAATCAAGGAGGCTTCAGGGATTATCTGATGGTACTAGTGGCGGAAACGTTGAAACTAGTTCAAGTGTTGAATTATTAGAAGATGGTGGTGGATCAACTACTAAACGATATTCCCATGTAGTCAATCAACTTAATGATGCACGTCTTGATAACCGCGCTTTTCCTATATGTCATGCCTTTGCTAATGTGATGTTCAATAATTATAGTACGAGTAATAGCATTGATACTCGATCTCAACAAATACACGACTCATGGAAAATCCTCGCTTATATAACTGGAGAAGACGTAAAATCACCTTTACCAATAAGAAAATATGCAAATGCTCATATCGATGGAGGTAAAAAGAATTCAACTTATTATAATGAAGCCGTTGAACTTCGTAGACGAATAGTTAATGGATCAAAAAAGTACCTAGAGGAACAGTTTTTTGAATTAATTGAATCAGAGATCCTGAAATATCCTCAGGATGCTCAATTGGGTGGTGTCCCATCTGTATATAATAAAGTCAAGGCATATTTGAATTTAAAGTTTTTAAAAGGAGGCAAATGGACCAAATCAAATCTGGAAATAATCAACAATCTGCCTGTTTGGGCATTGCTTTTCTACATGATTCGAACTGGTCATTTCCAAGATGCTCTTGATTTCACCCTACAGATTGAAAAGTCATTAAAGAAAATCGAACGATCATTCCCAGTCTATCTCAAAGCCTTTGTAACGGATCCTGATCATCGACTACCGCGAGATTTACAGGAACGACTTCACACTGAATTCAACCAACATATCCGATTTCTTGATGAAGATTCGGACCCCTATAAATACGCTCTATATAAGATCATTGGGCGATGTGAATTATCTCGCAAGTCGTTTCCTGAAGTTCTTCAAACGACTGAGGATTGGTTATGGATTCATTTTATGTTAACAAGAGAAGGAGATGCTACCGCCGGAGCGACGTCAGCAAACAGTTTGATTAACACTAGTGGATTAAATAGCAGTGTTAGTTCTAGTTCTGGTTCTACTTCTGGTGTCGGCACTGGTTCTGGTGCTAATAGTCTTGTAAATGCTCATGAACGATACAGTCTTTTGGATCTGCAACGTACAGTTGTTCAATTTGGCGCTAAGCATTTCAATCCGAACAAGAAAACCCCGGGATTATATTTTCAAGTGCTTATTTTAACAGGGTTGTTCGAATGGGCGGTCCACTATGCTTATTCATTCAGTCAAGTGGATTCAGTACATTTTGCTATTGCTCTTACTTATTATGGTCTCTTGAATCCAGTTACTGACATTGAGAAATATAGTTCAGAACTACTGATTCTGGATAATAGGGAGGACCCCCAACTTAACTTCGTTAGACTGATTGGATATTACACTCGTGATTTCCGTCGTTCTGACCCGTATGATGCAGTAGACTATTTAGTTTTGATCTGTTTAAATGGCGATCTTTCTGGTGGTCGAGGGTCTAAGCATCTTCAGCTTTGTCATGAGGCCCTTAAAGAACTTGTCTTAGAAACAAGAGAATTCTCTCGTTTGCTCGGTGATATTAGAGCTGATGGTACTAGACAGCCGGGTGCAATTGAGCAAAAGATGCAACTTATCAATATAACCAATCCTTCAGATTTCCTACATGCAATCACTGAACAAGCTGCAGTTAAAGCCAGTGAATATGGTCGTACAGCAGATTCTATTTTACTCTATCAATTATCTGAGGAATACGATACTGTGGTTTCCATTATTAATAAATCTCTTGGCGAATTTCTGTCTGTTGTGGAAATTGGTCGTCCCATGACTTCATTGCCACCTGGAGTACCTTTAATGTTATCTGCTACGGATGACCCTGCTCAATTGGCTCGTAGTATGATGGAGGTTTATTCTACGAATCCTGCCATCCTCAGTAAAGTCAGTCAACGAAATCGAGAAACATGCAATGTACTTTTACAGATTGTATCTGCTAGAGATCTTTTCTCAGCAGATCAATGGGAAGCTTGTTTGCGTGAAATAGAAGCTACTGGCATTTTAACATTATCACCTCAGGCTGATATAGGACTTGTTCGTAAGCGAGCACAACAATTTGTTGGTCTTCACGAGTCAATTGCTCGTAATGTTCCTTCGTTACTTGTTATGATTATGCAATGTCTTGTTAATATTGGCCAATCATTAAATGAAAGCATGTATTCCAATGCTGGTCGATCCAATAAAATTGCTGAACTTCGTATCCGTGCTAGAAATTGTATGATCTATGCTGGTATGATTCAATATCGCATGCCACGTGAGGTCTACAGTCAATTGACTAGTTTGGAGATATTGGTATAAAGAGAATAGTCTCAATGAAGTAATATATGTAAATTAAATAGATATTTTTGTCTTCGCAATCCTCTGTCAGCACTACGGTGAATGTATACGACAAATGATCAATTACTCCCGCTTTCAACGTCTATAAGATCAGATAAGTAACCCAGGCGAGGGCAATGGATAAGTCTAAATACACATTAAAACAAATTCAATTGAATATTACTACTACATATACGATTATCTTAATCAAAAGTATTTACCACCAGTCCAAAAGAAACGAGCTTCATGAGTATTACCAATTTCAGAGATCTTTGCAACTTCTTCATTAGTCAATTCAAAATCAAATACTTCAACAGCTTCCTTTAATCTATCAGGTTTTGCTGAAGCAGTAATAGGGAGAACACCACGCTGTAAAGTCCATCTAATAATAATTTGAGCAATAGATTTTGAATATTTCTTACTAAGCTCTTCTAAAAGAGGATCAAGGGGACCTCCCTTTTCCTTAATAGGACCCAAAGGACCATAAGATTCGACAAGAATATCATGTTTCTGAGAAAACTCTACAATACCGGGAGACTGATTTTGAAGATAAGGGTGAAATTCAATTTGATTTACAACTGGTTTAATCTCAGCAATTTTAAGAACTTTTTCAATATGTTCAATTTTAAAGTTACTTACACCAATTGCTTTAGCTTTACCTTGTCTATAAACAGTTTCAAGTCCCTTCCAAGCCTTTTCAACGTCTATATCAAATGGATAATGAATCAAATAAAGATCAACATAATCAGTATTTAATTCTTTTAATGCTTTATCTAAAGCAAAAACAGGATCGTCAATGTTCTTAGACACTTTGGTAGTAATAAAAACATCTTCTCTCTTAATCTCTTTAAGGACGGCACCGATTTCTAAATGAGTACCATAATTTTCTGCACCATCGATATGAGTAATACCAGCTTTCAAAGCATCTTTTATTCCTTGAACTACACCAGCATCAACATCACCGGCTTTTTGATCAGGACGATGGCGAGAACTCCATTTTGTGCCAAATCCAGCACCTACAGCTGGGATTTTAACTCCATTAGCAAGAGTAAAAGCTTTCAACACAGTAGAAGAAGCAGTCATAATGAAGTAAAAGGATTAATCAAATATCTGAAATTAAAAATATCAATTGAGCCAAAAGTTTGAAAGGAATAATTAAAGAATTACACTGCCAGAGGATCTCCTTATATATATATATATCGGTGTAAATGTTCATGTGGGGGTAAACCCCTGGGTTTTATAGTCAACTCATTATCTGATTAGCGTTATTTTAACTCCGATTAGACGTTATAACTTGCATTGTTTGCATTTTCGTCGGTGAATATCACGTCAATCTGCATGCATGAATTCGATTAATGCATATGAGCATATTTTTTAGCCGAAAGTCACGTGAAGGCTTTCGTTTTTTTTAAGCTTCTGCGCTTCTGCTGCTTAATTTATACTACAGTAAACTGATTAGCTCAAGATAATGGCTTAAATTAAACTTCGAAATCTTATTCATTAAATTAAAAGGGCAGATACTAGTGTAAGATAAGGCCCGTACATTGCAAAAATTTGTTCTCTGGACAAGCAAAATACAGCGATCTACACGGCGACTCTATTTGTCGTTCTCGTATGTCTGTCTGTCTCTCTGCACTGATAGCTTACTAATAATTTCTGTACAATAGCGCGATCATAGTGGGGGAAAACCTCATTAACAAAGAGCGGAAAAAAAGATTAGCCGAAAGGGATATATGCTCAGAACAGCAACAGCAACATCGATCAACTGCCCGCTCCAATCGCTTATATCAATATGGATGTGAAAGTTCATTCATGCTGCTACTTCCTTCTTTTTATCATATTAGAAACGCCATAAGTGCAGTCGATATCACATAACAGATTACTCCTTTTGTTTAAGCTCAGGCTTTGAAATCACACACAAAGAAAAATATACAGCGTCCTCACAGTACTCACGCTATCGACAATTCGAAATTTAATGTCAACCTGTTTGAAACCTCTTTGGCTTCGGGCATGAACCTTGTTCGGGTTATGATCTCCGAGAAGCTAAAGCAAGCGTGGGGGAGGCAACAAACATGAACAAGGGTTTGGGTTTGGGGGCAGATTGTACGAATGAGATTTGGTGTTATCGATATCGACAAAATCCCCCCTGAATAATTTAATGAAAAAAGTGGTCAGAATCTACCTCATATGCCTGCTGCTTCGCATTGCCTGGCTCCGGCGGCTGGGGTTTTACCCCGAACCCCTGGCTCTCGCCATGCTCGAGAATTACTCCTTTCTCCGACAGGGTGAAATGCACCAATATCTACGCTTCCTTAGCTCTCCTTACATGTTCGAGATTTAAAAGTTGAAAGATGCAGTATACTCTACTACAGCCAAGGTTCGACGTGAGTTATTGTAATAAGTAGTTATATTTGACAGCTATAGCAACTGGCGGTATTTGCTGGGCTCCTGAGCATAGTCCTTTATAAGATTCTCAGATTTGATTAGAGAGATTAAACAACAACTTTGAATCAGTTTGCTTTAGAAAGAGAGCTTGCCTAATGGTATTTGACCAAATTCTTATCTGAAATTTTATTTGAATTATAGAATCTTATCATCTGTATCGTTCCTCTCCCAAAGAATCATTTCATTTATTCTACATAGAGGCGGATATCCGAATGTAGCAAGATCTTAGTTATTTTCAGCCGTGCTTTTGGAACCATATTGAATCGGATCATCCATCCATTTCTTCCCGCATTCTCTCTCTCCACGAATTCATCTTCTGATGTCTCTTGAAACAATGTCGGAAGAAGAACAATCTCATACAAATAGGCCGGGCAGACTAAGCAATGCAGAGCAACAAAAGATCTATGAGGATAATTTAAGATTGGCCACTCAATTTTATAATGCAGATAGTCAATTGAGTACAGATGATCGCGTTAAATTGGCGAATACCTTTTGGAATCAAGCCACTTGGATTCCATTAGGATCTATACCGTTTTTAATATTAGGGATCCAGATCCCTCGTTATATGGCGAAAAGAGGGTTTCTAGGTAATGGCAAAAATGCTGGTAGAGGGTTGTCAGTTTTTGGAGGATTTTTTGGTCTTATGTTTGGATCTAGATTCTCTCAACAAGTTGGATATCGTTATAGCCAAGGATCATTTCAACAAAATCCCAATGCTCAAACAGCATTCACTATCTTAGGAGAATATCCTCCGCAGATTGGTTTAGCTTATTATAGACGGACTTGTCGTAATCCTACATTGGCAATGCATGATCCTAGTACTATTAACTGGTCTAAGGAGCCTATGTTTCCTCTAATATTAGCTGTGCACAGAAGTGAATTGCCTACAGGAGCTCACATTCCAGGTCAACCAGGAAGAAGTCATCGTCAACCAGAAGAAGGAATATCTCAACAACATCAACAGCAACAACACCAAGTAGGACCTTCTCCATCTTTTTATGAAGATGATATTAATGTCGACGGTAACGCTGCATCACGTGATCCACTACCTAGTCGCAACCAATCATCATCATGGGATAGAATAAGATCACAAAGCGGAATAGGTGATTCAAGAGATCAGGCTAGTGACTCTGCTAGTGGCGGTTGGGAAGCCATTAGACGTGGTCAAACGCCGGCATCTACTAAAGTTCCGGTTCCGATTCCATCTCGGACTGCTCCAGAAAGTGAATTGGAATCTCAAGAACAGTTTGATGCTGAGGTTGAAAGAGAACGACTAGGTCAGGGTGTTCGTGATGATTTCTCTGACACTGAAAAGAGATGGTGAGGTAGAGATTAATAAATTATATTGAATCTTTCTGTATATAAGTAGACATGCGTCCCAGTCAATGCTGTCATGCGTCCAAGTCAATGCTTAGCCCACGAAGCGAGAAGGAAGATAACTCGAGTGGAGAGAGCCCAGCAATCTGGCTAGAGGCAAATAATACAGGAGCAATACACATTGCTTACATTATTATATATATATTGTATAGCCCAGAATTAATTAGTTCGAAAACGGATACTCATCCCCAAAAATGTTATTACTTTCTATAAGTTGATTTCTAACATCGCTTATGTCTATCTTTTCCTTTGCAGTGAATTCGAAATCAGCCACTTGAAGAGTAGCAAAAACATGTAAAACCTTTTCCTGAGCAGCCAGATCTGATGATTCCTTTAAAATTGAAATCAGGCTAGATATTATATCGGATTCTCGTAATTGAATGAATTTTGGAGCAACCGGTTCAATATGAGAAACTGAATGAACCAATGATATAGCTCTGAATCGAAGTTTATTATTTGGATTCTCTTTACTTAACATCTTTGATAAAACTTGCCAACCATTAGAAGCAGAAAATTTCTCATAGGCAGGAGGACAGTGAGCCAAGACGCTTGATAAAGCATAAACAGCTTTGTAGGATACTTCATGATCAGGATCAGATTGAGCCAAATGTAATAACAAACCAATAGAATTTCCATGTGAAACAAAAGAATTCTGTGACTTGGGATTGTTTTGCGCAGCTGTACCTACTATCCAACAAGCCAGTTTACGTATATTTTCACTAGGATCTTTTAGAAGATCTATAATATGTGGCCATAACCCGAGATATTCAATATTGTTAGCGTTATCGAGGTTTTCTACTAACATCTCGAAATTATCTAGAGCAGTTTCACGACTTTGAATATCATTATCTTTATTTATAGCCACTTGAATAGCTTCTTTCATAAGAGTTGATTCATCTTTACCACCAAACAGTTGAGCTAAAAGTTCAGGATCAGGATTTGTAACAGGCTTATCCGAAGTCGGATCAGATGACTGGATACTCCATTTCAATAATTTTTCCATTATGAATGACTATGTGACTAAAATATTATAAATTGAATCGTTGCAGCAAATCAACAAAGATCTTGAAAATAAATAAATCCAATAACAATGATAAGAGTTACACCAAAGAATCATGAGATTAAATATATTTTGATTCAGGCTTAGTTGAAAAGTTATATAGTAATTTTGGGCGCATACATAAGATGGTGAGGCTGAGTTTTCTGCCGCTCCTCCCTGGTACTACTGCTGCTGCTACCTCGAACATCTGCAGGAGCTGTACGGCTGTTTACTCAGCCGAGTATCCTGAGCAGCCTAAAAGCCTGGGCTGACGGAGTGAGCGGCACTTCTAGAAGGCCCTCGATTATCCTTTCCCGGCGTTACTAACGATGACGTCTAAACTGACGTTTAACCTGACGTCTACTATCTGACGTATACTAACCTGACATCTATCAACCTGAGTTATTATGGAATATTGATTTTTAACAGGGGATTTTTTCAAATTATAGCACTTGTTCAATATGTTCTTCAAATATTAGCCTATGCCAGCCGCCATAGCTCGCTTCGCTCGAGGTTTAAGAAGATTAACCGGAGCGGCAGGTACGGAATCATGACCGAGTCAGGAACGAGGTTCCGAACAGAGCATTAGTCCCTGCTCTGCTATGTTCGGGCTCGGTCTATTTCAATATCCAGATCCGTCATCGCCTGTTACTATTAAAATATACTCCCTCTTTTATAGAATATATATGAACGCATAACGACAATATTTTATATTCGAGGATGACGGAGCTACAGTATGAACTCATTTGCTTTTATAAGCATACACTCGTTTATCTCAGTTAACTCTGTTCATGGAATATTAAAGTTACCAACTGGCGACTAGTCTTTCAGTCAATCAGCTATTGTTACCGTTGAACTCTCACTCGAATATTGTCATCATGTTGAATAGCCTTCAATAGGAGCACTGATTTAGAGTTGAACCTCTTTTATAAGCATGAAATTTATCCGAAGCTACCGTCGTAACCCGAGCGAAGCGAGCTATGGGGTCTGGGGCTACGCCCCAGCCGCCGGAGGCCGGGCCTAAAATGGTCGTGATATCACATTTATTATTTGTAACTAGATAATAGCCCGCTTACTGGACAGGTAAATAGATACATATAGATATATGTAGTAAATGACATTTTCATGTTTAATGGGAACCAGCACCACGAGAAGCCTTATCGAGAACAGTCTCATAAGCAACTTCAGAATAATCAGTACCTTGGATTTCAGTTGAAACCCCATTAAGAGCACGACGAAGAGAATCCTTAGAAGAAGCAATAATCATACGACTCTTAACAGGAGCAGAATCGGGAGCCCAAATATAAAACAAAATTTTGGATCTCTTACCTTCTCCTGAAGGAAGTTCATATTCGAAATCGTAAACAGCATAACGGCATTCATTTTCAGGCAAATCGGCAATGAAATCATCGTAAGTGGCAGATTGAGAGGTTTTAACCACGACTACTTTTGTTTTATCATCACTTATTCCGTAAATAATGTACTTATGAGACTTTCCAAGTTTGAGTTCATCAAAAGCAGGAATGACTGCATCATCCAAACCAATGCTATATCAAAAGTTAGTTGATAACCTTACTTCATTCTGACCCCCATCGAGATCGAGTGAAGTCGTATTCATACGAGCAATAATTGAGCGTCAGCATGGCGGTAAAGCTCCTGCATTCAAATACCACGGAACGTCAACTCAATCAAGTATTTTGAGTCAAAAGAGATAACATCGGTTGACGAGCAAAATCGAGCTCAGAAACTTGCAACTTCATATCCCAAGTAAACAGAGCAACTAAACTACCAAAGGCAAGAACTGAAGCCCGGACGCGGTAATTCGAATAAATGGTTTTCTTACCCAGATCTAGACTGTAAGAAAGTTAGCATGTAAGAAATAAAAACAAGAAAAACTACAGGGAAACTAACTCCAAGAAACAATTCAAAGAGGCAATTCAACGAGCAATTCAACGAACAATTCAAAGACGCAATTCAATGAACAATTCAAAAAGTAGTTCAAACATAGCTATTCATCTCTTATTTTGCCTCCAACAGAAAAATGAGAAACAAATCTCCTGTAGTAGATAGAGATTTGAACAAGCCCTAAATAAATCCATAATACCACAACACTACTCAAATACTTCAAATCGAAAACAAATTAAAACCAAAACTATCTTAACCCCTTTCAATTCGACCATAGTACCATATAACCGTACTTATCATCATCTAGGTCTCGACCATCATCATCTCTTCTTCATATCTCAAATTTCACAACTCTTTCAAACTTACCATTTTTATCAATCAATTTTAAAAATTATAAAATGTTTTATTACTAAAAATATAATATTCAGATATATCTATATCTCTAAATCCTTTTCTGAAAATGAAGAAACTATTGAATAGTAGGAAAAAAAGGAAATGTTTGAAATATCTTTAGGACGACGAGCCTGAAGAGAGAAGAGGATACATACGGCTTCTGGGGGTTGTGGTTGTGGTTGTTGCCTGTTTGTTTGTTGTCGCTAATTCGTGGCTGAACTGTGTGCGGTTAAGGGTTAACAAGGTTTAGCCGGGTAAGCCAAAAATAGCATACAGTTTATTTGCATATATGGATCATAAAAACGTCCTATTGTAGCATTTTGCCTCCGACAGCTGGGGCGTTGCCCCAGACCTGAGCATCTACTTCCGGGTACTGGACTTGAAACCAGTTATGCTGGCCCAGACCCACTACGTGCTGGCCCACTTCGCTCGAACATCTGCTTCCAGCTACCGGGAATTTGAAACCATTTGAGCAGGCTGAGTTCCTTTGGCTGTTGGGAGTTTTGGACGTGTTTAGCCTCGAACGAAGCGAGAGCTAGGGCTTGGATGGACTAGGCTTGATTAAGGATTTCATTACAACTGACTAGTTCATACATAAGATAACTTTTCTTAATAATCCAATACCTGTTTTATAGGAAATGGTTTAATTTTAGGGATTTCTCTGGGCTCTAAATAATAGATATTTCCATCATCATCATATCTTTCACGATCCTTTTCTGATAATGTGAAGACTTCTTCCACAACTGTTGAAATCTCTTCCAATATACTTGTAAATGCCTTTTGAATCTGATACGCATGGCTTCGCATTTTGCGTCGTAGTAATCCTTCTATTAATCGAACTGCATCTGCTTGGGTCTCTTCCAATCTTTCAATTAATCGTCCCATAGAATTAACCAAGTATTCCTCTTCATATACACTACCCTTTTTTCCTCTAGCTCGTTTACGTTCTTCTCTTCTTCTGTTCTTAGATGTACGTCTAGAAACACCTGTTTGGGCTGTTCCACCTGTTTTACCCGTATATCGAGTAAAAAAAGATGGGGCCGTAGATGATTCAGTAGGAGCTAACGAAACATTATCTGGAGCATCTCCTCCTTCACCATCAATACCACCACCACCAAAAAATCCTAGAGGATCAGTCTCTTTCTTTAATCGAAGTTCGCGAATTCGTTTTACTTGTGATTTCATTTGTGCGTTACAATCGGAAATTAGCTCCGAAGTTTGTGCAAATCCTTCTAAAAGACCAGAATCAACTAAAGATTCCAATAATTCTAGTCGGTCGTTTAATGCAGCAATTCGAATCGCTTCCTCAAACAAATATCCTCTACAGAAAACTCGAATAGCTTCTTCAACATTTTGCAAATAATCTAGATAAATAGTTGCCGAGTCTCTATATTGATGTGCTTCAAGAGTTAATTCTGCTAAATGTTGAGCAATTTCCGTTTGTTGCTTCCCTACCCTTGTAATTGATAATGCTTGTCTCCAATCTCCACCAAGTTGATATAAATCTAACGCATCCTGATTTTTGCCTAAGGTTTCAAACACAAGAGCTGCTTCAGAATAATTCTGCTGACCTTGTAAGTATGAAGCGTATAATTCCAACACCTTATCTTGTTTATCAGAAGAATATTTAAACAGTGCTAAAGCATCCTTATAGAGAACATGTTCCACAACATAATCTGTTAATTCATTGAAATCTCCTTCTTCTTCTGCAAGATGTACTAAAGCTTTTGAATATCTCTTTAAGTGAGTATCAATGAGGAATCGCCCACGTATTGGCGTTTGCTCCTGGATATTTTGCAAAAAGGGTAAATATTCCTTGGGGTCCTTTTGAGATTGTTGCGCAACTAATAATGTCAATTCAAGATCATATAGACCAAGAGCTGTTCTATAAAGAAGCTCAACATCTTGAAGAAAACACAGATGTTGAATTGCCATTTCAACTGTCGATCTGTCGCCCAAGGAAGTTGACGTTGACGTTGAATCTGATGACTTTTTGGGAAATAAATCCTTAATTAATGTTAAAGCTGCTTCAAGATCAGGAGGTGACTTGCATCCATAAGCCGTGAGAATACTTTGAAGATATTCTTTGTTACGATTCGGTTTATTCAACACCGAAAGAATACTGTTACAGATTCTGTTGACTTTCGACGTATCGGTACTGGCACCAATAGAAGACGATACAACGCCCCCTGCACCCCCTTGGCTGGATTGAACAATAACAGGGTCAGGTGTAGCAGAGCCCCAAGCACCAGTAGAAACGGATGGGGTCTCAAGGGTTTCTTTCGTGGGTAATTCCCGCAATGTCTCTTTGTACATAGTCTGAGAAACATCATCTTCTTTCAATCCTGAAAGAAACAAATCTATATACTCCACTGTACCTAGTTGATCAACAAACATCTCCAGGTTTTCAAAAAACTGATCTGGAGAGTAATCATGTAATAAATTCAGATCAACTCGATGTACACGACAAGACTTAAACGCCAGATCATATCTTAATTCATCAATGTTCTTGCGTACTTCATTGAGAACCATTATACGGGGATGTATTGTTTCTAAGTTACCACGTGGCGCCTGCAAAATCAAAGCTGTCTTAGAAGGGATTACTGATACAATGATAGAACCTCTCTCAATTGATCGACATCGTTCATCTGTTTGTTGATCACTATCAGCAGGTACAATTAGTTGGTTGACATCTGAGTTTAAATGACAAAATTTAAGCAAGTGTTGAGCGGTGGTGAAAATGACATGACTTTCACTAATAGCTAGAGAAGTCACTGAAGAAGCAATCTGTCTCCTATTGGCATATAATCGTCCCTTTGCCGAAAGTCCGTAACCAGTATTAGTTCTTCCATCAACTTCAAATGCTACACAACGCTCTGGAAATCCAATTAAAGTATCTGATTCAATCGCTTCTTCTAGGCTATTATTTGACACTAGTAATCGATGTAATTTAGCATCAACAGTTTCAAACACAAAACCGGCCGAATCTGATTGAGTTTTCAGAATGAAAACGTCAGGAACAATATTATGAACTGCTGCCACCGAATACTGGTTGTATTGATCATCGTCATCTTCTTGAGGTTGTTGCTGTTCTTCTTCCAATTTCAACACTACCAACGTGGATCCTACAACATCATCAACTATTACTGCAACTAAATCATTAAGAAATGCAATTTGCTTTGGGACCGTATCATCAGGCAAGACTGCTAATAAAGGAATCTCTTTAATAATGCTCGGAGCTTCAACTTTACGTCCTTCTTTAGTTAATCTCCATTGAGCTATTAAAATTTTTGTGGTAGTTAGGACTGCAAATTGATCATTGAAATTGTTCACAGCTACATGAATAACAGTTTCATTATCGGGTACGTTAAAGCTTCTAAATGACATTGGAGGCGGTGTATTAGCGATTTTTAAAGGCGTGATTTTTAGTTCGGATCCATCCAGAATAACAGTAGTCCCAAAATCATTTGGCTCACGATTAGGTCCAGATATTAGTGACCACAAAAAAGTATGTGTTTCTAACCGATATTCGCATCCAGCAATTTCTTCATAACAAACAAGTAAACTCAAAGGTCTCTCCGGATGCCATTTAATCCATTCTGCAGCAGATCCCGGTTTGCCTCTCGATAGAATCTCTTGTTTAAGATGCCAATGATAATTACTCATTGTCCATAACTGAATTCTATCTTCCAAATGAACTGCCAGAACATCTGAATCAACGTTCCATGCCAGCCCTTTAACGGGTTTGGATGAGCTGGGCCGCCTTAGAGAGAATTCACCTCTTCTTAAACCATTCCTTTCAAAAAATATTAGGTCCTGTCCTTTGCCTAGGTGTGTTTCAGCTCCCGACTGATTCTGTATGGCAGCAATAAGGTTCCCAGATGGTCTCCATGCAATTTCAGCCTCCTGTGTATCAACAGGCTCTGAAACACTGTTCAATGATCCATCTCTACCATAAACACGTACGGTTCTTCGCGAAATAGTTGTACCATCATCTACAGAAATGTTGTCTATAGAACTAATAGCAACGTATTCACCATCACCTCTCCATGATATTCTTGTATGTAACTCAGAATCCCCTTGGATTATAACTCCGGAATCTACTTTTGAAGGCATTGTTGGATCTCGCAATGCTTTAGCTCCTTTACCTTCAAATTGAGTCTCTCGTTTTCCCCATCCAACTGAAACATGTTTAGAAATTTTTAAATCTTCATTCTGAATAATTGGTTCAGCAATTGATTCAAAAAGTCGACTTAATAATATTAATGACTTCGAACTAACGATGCTCAAAATTTCTTCATCTGGACTCCAGATAGCATCAGTTACAGCTTCATCAATTGACCCAACAATCTCCACAACAGGATCCGTCTCTATATTGTCATCCTCGGATTCATTAGCGGTGACATTAATTATATCACCATTTGATAATACTAACACCACACTATCGGACTCTGAAAAATATTTCGAAGATAAAATCTTAATTGGTATAGATGCAATATCAGGTTGTTGTGGAATCTCCCACGAAGAGAAAACAGATACCTGTCCGGATTTCTAATAAGTCAAAGTTAGCAATTAAGAAAAGTACGGCATTAACTGAATGGCACGCAGCCTAAGTTCGCTTTCTCCGGCTTTCCAAGAAGAATTGATTGAGTAAGCCATTCGGCGTATGAAGGAATTGTGAACCCAACACCGTTCGACTTATCATCTTACAGATACAATGATTTCCGGCTTATCAATTCGAATTCGAACACACTTAGAAGTAAACTAGACCCGGATACTCTCATCCATATCAACTTTCGTTCTTTGTTCTCAATCTATCTTGTTCATTGCAAGCACTCCTCCTATACAATTGCATCTCATAACTTACAGAAATCTTTTGAATTTCAATACTATTAAAATCTTCACTTGGTCCAAACGTACAGACCATGGTATCACCATAAGGATCAAACTCTGCAGAAGCCAATGGCAAATCTGGCACTGAATTCGATCGAACAGTGAGAACACCTCGATGAGCTGTAACTAAATTACGCATTTTAATACCTCACAAATAGATAGATTACATATAAACTTAAAAAAGAGGGTGCTCTTCAGACCAATAATAATCTTATCAAACAAGAGAAGAAGAATACAGAGTGAAGAAGTAGTAGTAGAGATCTTGAAAAAAAATTATTGAGTAGGCACAGAAAAAGCCGGTTATGCAATGCATGTAGTATAAAGTTTCAGCCGTTTTGATCTGTGGGTAAGGGCGCGAGAGGAAGATCAAACATGTTCAAAAAACGGTTAATAGCCAAGAGACTCACTTACTCGTATTAAGATTTGACTTGTTATCTATTGAAATATTAGGGCAGTATTATAATGGTTCAGTTTCCAAAGTATGATCAAAATCTTTTATCATATCTTTGCCAGTCTAGGATCTTGAGAGTGAAAAGTAGCAACTATACTGTCACCAAGTCACTACTTTATGAAAAACAATGACATTTACTTAATAAAGAAAAACAAAGAGTTTGAACAATCATCCTCAACTACTTCTAACCACTTTCAGCTGTTGTCTCGGGTTTTATTGCTTAATGTTACGAAGCAATTTACATGTGCAAACAAAAGATCCGTTCAATGATAAGATAGTGGTTAGGGTGATCAACCAGATTCGACTGAAGTTGCTATTGCCATATTCAGCTTCATCTTTCTTCAACTATAAAATATCTTCTAATCAACAGAAATAAATTGGATTTATTGAAGCCGAGTTACTATGGTGAATCAGATTAACGCTCAGAATCATCTTGATTTAACCAAATTAATGGAACTTCTGGCGAGCGCGGGGTATGGGGCAAGGTCCGGGCACGAAGATGGCGTCAGTAGGGAAAAGCTAGGGGTTTACTAAATGCGCATCAACGTCGAAATATGCTTAGTATAACCGAGTGACATGATGAAAAACAGACAGTATACATCATGTTTTGTTGAGTAACCACGACGACGAGTTTCAGAAACATTAAGCAACTCAAATACTACGAGGAAGTGAGTGTCTCCCGCAGTCCGGACAATACAGCAAACTCCATATTTTCAGCTTCACTTATGAGATCTAATAATCACGCTTTCTCCTGATCATATTGATAATATGTTTCCCGTTCTCATAACTTTATATTCATTTCAAACAGACTTTCCCTAACCCATATTAACAGCTTATCTTTTGAGATCTGCATAATTTTTTAGTCATATATAACTTGCTCAATTATTTGATATGAGAGTGGTACCTACGTGAACTTTAGTCGTTGAAAAGAAAAATATTTGAATCTAAATGTAGTATAAAATTAGTCCTTTGTTTTAAGTTTCGGAGGGATAGTGGGTTGAGTTTTGGGTGATAGTTACTAAAGTTCAGAGCGTAGTTTGAAGTAGTACCGCCTTCACTATTCCAACGAGTTAGATGATAAATAGATTTCATCACGAAAGTAATCAACAAGTTGTCCCCTGTAGTAGCCCTTTAGCAGTTAACTATCTCTCGGGGAGAGAACTCAGGACTCCGAAACACACACGGCACGGGCCACAAGTGACATATACCCTAACCCAATTTGAAATTGATATCCGGAGTCTGGGCCAAAGATTTCATGTTCCATATTTCATACTCTCTTGATTTGAATTGAAGAGTTTCTTTATTCTGTATTCTGTTGATTCTAACTCACTAATCAAAATGCACACAGCACAATATTTGAAACCAAATGAAACTCATTCTTCATCAATTTTAGCTGGTGGTTATAACCATCCTTTAGCTAGAGTTTGGCAATGTGAAAAACAGCTTACTAAGGATATGTTCATTTATCCATTATTTGTCACCGATAATGATGATGAAGAAACATCGATTGATTCATTACCTAATCAAAAGAGATGGGGAATTAATAAACTAATTCCTTATGTTGGAGAACTTGTTCAAAAAGGTCTTAAAGCAGTTATATTATTTGGTGTGCCATTGAAAGAAGGTGTTAAGGATGAATATGGAACTGCTGCTGATGATCCTAATGGACCAGTTATTCGAACCATAAAAGCATTCCGTAAAGAATTCCCTGATTTATATATAGTGTGTGATGTTTGCTTATGTGAATATACTTCACATGGTCATTGTGGTGTTTTACGTGAAGATGGATCTATTATTCGGGAACGATCGGTTCAAAGATTAGCAGCAGTTGCAGTTAATTATGCTAGAGCAGGAGCTCATTGTGTAGCTCCTTCCGATATGATTGATGGTCGTATTCGTGAAATTAAGCAAGGATTAATTGAT
The DNA here is from genome assembly GCA_030579875.1 of Sugiyamaella paludigena. Taxonomy (NCBI): domain Eukaryota; kingdom Fungi; phylum Ascomycota; class Dipodascomycetes; order Dipodascales; family Trichomonascaceae; genus Sugiyamaella; species Sugiyamaella paludigena. The sequence goes on along the minus strand of JAKTRU010000013.1, from coordinate 313,578 downwards.
AACGGTTTAGCCCATAGAACTATGCTTATGTCATATTCTGCTAAATTTTCTGGTAATTTATATGGACCATTCCGAGATGCTGCTGGATCGGCGCCTTCTCATGGAGATCGTAAATCCTATCAATTACCTCCTGGGGGACGTGGATTAGCTCGAAGAGCTTTGCAAAGAGATATTAATGAAGGAGCCGATGCTATTATTGTTAAACCCTCTACCTTTTATCTTGATATTGTTCGTGACGCTGCAGAGATTTGTCGTGACTATCCTATTGCAACATATCAAGTTAGTGGAGAATTTGCTATGATTCATGCTGCTGCTGAAAAAGGTGTTGTTGATTTGAAAGCGATGGCCTTTGAAGCTGCTGCAGGTTCATTACGAGCAGGTGCTAATCTTTTGATATCTTATTTCACTCCAGAATTTTTGGAATGGTTAGATGAAAAATAATTGAACCAGAACATAAAATATTTTGTACAAAGAAACCGAAAACCAAAAAGAAAAGAAACACCTCTCCGTCACATAATTAATACATAATTTTAAGTTTATTATTTCCTCTAGATATTCGCCTCCGGCGGCCGGGGCGTAATTAATACATAATTTTAAGTTTATTATTTCCTCTAGATATTCGCCTCCGGCGGCCGGGGCGTAGCCCCAGACCCCAAGCTCTCGCTACGCTCGAGAACCGTATGCCGGAGGCGGACGTGATACCGAGGAAAAGTGGTGATAGAGATTAAATGATGTTCATGAATTATTATATTCAGAGGGAGATTGACATATCATCAACTTTCCATAGAGCATTCTCCCAGTTATAAATGCAAAAATATATTATTCAAATCAGAGTTTGAGTTCTGTCTAAGCTAAGCTAAAACTGGTTGTTTCTTCACTTTGGTCGTTTCTTCTATATCCTCCTCCTCTTCCCGATTTGCTACTGGTCCTTCCGGGACATTAGGTAAATTGATAATAGGTTCATCTGGTACTTCAGGCATAACAGGTATTCTCTTGGCTAATTCTTCTCGTTCCATTGCTTCAAGTTCTTCTTGAACCTCTGCTTCATCAGAATTCGTAATAGAATTGGATAACATTTCAGTAATTTCCCTTTGATATGCAATACCTTCAGCAGAATCATCCATAATCTTTTCAACCTTTTCAATAGACATCTCTTGATTCAAAGTCTTTAAAACTTGATTACCTTGTTCAAGACCAAATAAAACATCTTTTTGAACAAGTGCAAATTCAATACTATTAGTAAGTTTTTCAAGAGTTTCCAATTGAGTATCAGTCTTTGAAAGTAATTGCTCTTGATATTTCTTCTTACGAAGTGCTAATAAAGCTCTATTTTTATCACCTTTTCGAAGACATTCTTTTGCGATTTCTTGTTCTCTATTAAGAACAGTTCGAATTCGTTTTTGATATTGATGCAATTTATCTCTTTGGATCTTCATATCCAAGATCGCTCTATCTTGAGCAGTTACTTTACTTGAATTATTTCCCATTTTGCACCACCACATGGAAATAATCTATTAATTTTCAGTTCCAATACAACATAAAGTCTAAATAACAAATAGATTATATATCAAATGGAGGTAGAAGTAGAATCAGTAGAGATACTGACAATATCAGATTGATGTAAGTAGAATGAAAGATAACGACATTCTTATATAGTCTTGCTTATGGAGCAATCAGAAGCAGCTCTCGGGACAGTGATTTTCTTATCGGATAAAACGATAAAACTAGTGCCTTGTTCAAGCCGCATTAAAGCCGCATTTGGACCGTGGCTCGCCTGCGTACGGACCGCAGCTCTCGCGCTCGATCTTTATATTTCTGCTGCTAATCTGCTGTTGGTGACATAACAGCTCTTGATCTAAGGCCACTCCCCAGTCGCCGGAGAAAAAATACTTTATTTCGAACGTGCACCCCCCCCCCCACCAGCTAAAGATGTTAAGGTCTGGTGTAGCTCTAGAATAGGTACGACTCTCTCTTCATGCATACATGTAGACCTACGGTCGATCGATCATGCAGCTACAGTGGTAAATCACGTTTTGCACGGCTGAGTTGAAATTTATTTCAATCTGATCTCTATCCATCGCGACAGGCCCTTAAATTTTCTTTTGGTTTTGATTTGATTGATATCGAAAGAGATAAAGGTATAGCAGGTTATTTAAGGCTTTTGGTTTGATTCATACTTATAGACATAATATATGTCTAGTTATCATCATTCAATATGAGACCAAAACCAAGAAAACAGCCCGTCTCATCTGATGTTAAGTTAGATAATACAGTTTATCGACTTGTGAGAGAATTCTTAGAAGACCAAGCAAGAGCACAAATTGCTGCTAGTAATGATGATGATGAATTAACAAAAGAGTTATCTGAAAGAGAAGCTGATCTTAACTTATTATTAAATTTAAGAAAACTTCGAGTATCTGAAGCTATTGATATTTGTCAAAGAGCAGAACTCAGTTTACGGCGTGTTAAGAGAGATGCACTGGAAAAATCTATTGAAAAGGTTAAAGAGTTAATCCGAAAGGAAGAAAAAGAAAAACATGAATTACGAGAACAAAAGGAAAAATCTGAACGGCCAGAGCATGGTGATGGTGATGCAGAATTAGATAGTGATTTTGAAGGTGTGGATATGGATTCATTAATGGAAGTTAAAAATATCAATCAAATGAATAAAAGTGTGGTTAACTTATGGAATATACCGCCTCTAGAGACTATAGAATCTGGATCTGGATCTGGACCTGAAATTGGACCTGGATTCGGGGATGGAGCTGGAGCTGGAACTATAGCTGGGTCTAATAACACACTTACCAATAATTCTACTGCCACTACCCCTATGCCAATATCTCTATCAGATCAATCCATTCCCGCTAAAAATATAACACAATCTTCTTTGACTGATGGACAGCCTGAACGTAAAAGGGCGAAAAATGAAAATTCCGGTAACAAAAAGAGTGGCGGTAGTAGTAACAAGAAGGATAAATTAGATAGACGCCCTGCTGTTAATGTATCACTACAAGATTTAGGTGGAATTGAAAAGGTTATAAAACAACTTTTGGAAATGGTTGCATGGCCATTAACTCATCCTGAAGTTTATGCTGAAATCGGTTCAGATATTCCACGAGGTGTTTTATTACATGGTCCTCCAGGATGTGGGAAAACCATGTTAGCAAATGCTTTGGCAAATGATCTAGGAGTAGCCTTCATTAATGTGTCAGCACCTTCAATTGTAAGTGGAATGTCAGGTGAATCTGAGAAGAAGCTACGAGAAATCTTCGACGAAGCTAAAACTTTAGCTCCATCCCTAGTCTTTATTGATGAAATTGATGCCATTACTCCAAAGCGAGAAAGTGCTCAGAGGGAAATGGAAAGAAGAATAGTAGCCCAGTTGTTGACATGCATGGATGATGTTGCTATGGATAAAACTGGTGGAAAGCCAGTGATGATTATTGGAGCTACCAACAGGCCCGACGCTATTGATTCTGCCTTACGGCGAGGAGGTAGATTTGATCGAGAAATTTGCATGAATGTTCCTGATCAGGAAGCTAGGCAGAAGATTTTACAAACTATGTCAAGAAAGTTAAAGCTGGAAGGAGGTGATGATTTTAATTTCAAGAAGTTAGCTAAGATGACTCCTGGCTATGTTGGGGCTGATTTGAACGCTTTAGTAACAGCAGCAGGAGCGTGTGCCATAAAGCGGATTTTAGGGAAACCAACTAATAACGATAATGATAATAATGATAATAATAACACTAGTGGTACGACGTATAGTTCGATCCTAATCGCATCAAAAGATCAGAATAATACAGAAGAATTACTCATCATACATGAAGCTTCTATAGATAGGGATACTCCCAATGGCTTACCATCAGATCACAATATGGATATAGATACAACTCCAGTTATATCTCTCAGCAATGAGCAAGATGAGCAGATTGCTATCAACAATATTCCAAGCGAAGTAAATTATGATTACTTAGAAAATGATAGCACTCAGGATATCACTCCTGTGAATGATATCCGAGCGTTCATTGATTCTCACCCGAAGCCACTTAGTTCGGAAGAACTCTTCAATGTAGCTATAACTTTTGATGACTTTATGAATGCGCTCCCTTCGGTTCAGCCATCGTCGAAACGTGAAGGATTCACCACTGTACCAGACGTGACATGGGATGATGTTGGCGCTATGACTGAAATCCGTGAGGAATTAGAATATGCCATTGTTGAATCCATCAAGAATCCTGAATTATATGCAGCGGCTGGTATTCGCGCCCCTTCTGGCGTCCTGCTATGGGGTCCCCCAGGATGTGGTAAAACTCTTTTAGCAAAGGCTGTTGCCAATGAGTCCCAGGCGAATTTTATTTCTGTTCGGGGACCAGAACTCCTTAACAAATATGTAGGAGAATCGGAAAGAGCGGTCCGTCAAGTATTTGTACGTGCTCGTGCTTCTGAGCCCTGTGTTATTTTTTTTGATGAATTGGATGCATTGGTACCTAGGCGAGATGATTCAAATTCAGAGTCATCATCTCGGGTGGTTAATACGCTACTTACCGAACTTGATGGAGTTGGGGATCGTAAAGGTGTTTACGTCATAGCAGCCACCAATCGTCCTGATATGATTGATAGTGCTATGCTTCGACCGGGAAGACTTGATAAGCAGCTTTATGTCGAGCTGCCAACTGCGGAAGAGCGAGTTGAAATCTTAAAGACTGTCACTCGATCATCTCCAATAGATCCATCTGTGGATCTTGCTTCTCTGGGTCATGACGAACGGTGTAGGAATTTCAGTGGTGCTGATCTGGCCAATCTGACTAGAGAGGCGGCAGGGTTGGCTCTACGCACAGTTCTAATAGGCCGAAGAAAAGTTGGTAATTTTGAAGATGGCCCTGCTAATGTGCAGATTACCGCAGCTCATTTCGAGGAAGCTTTTTCCAAAGTGAAGGCAAGTGTTTCTGATGCAGACAGAGCAAAATATAATCGAATGAAACAGCGTTCAGGATAAATATTAAATGTATATGTATGTATATTATTGTAATAAGCTTTGAGATTGAGTTAATTAAATCTGGAGTATGTTTCCAGCAGCTGCCGTAATTGAGGAAGCAGGCCCGTTGATGGAAAATAGAATATTTCGAGATCTGTGAGAGGAAGGGCTTTCAGCGCAGGGCCACAATTGGCACTGTAAAACGGCTTATGAAACCATTTAGGGAAGTGGCCCCAGTCTCCGGAGGCTGCAAAATGGGACAATATTATTTGGTAAAGGTAGTTCTAAATCTTTTTGAGAGTCAATAAATAATATCTATAATACAATAATAAAGGAAGAACGCAACGAGAGAATGTATTTTACTGAATTACCACCAAGCTGCTTGAAGTAGACAAGGAGAAATTAACATTCTATTTTAAGCAAACCCCCGGCGAAGAACGTTGCGTCTCACTCTCCAGCTATGAGAACCAGCAGCCGATCCAGGTCCATTCTTAGATAAATATGGAGCATCCTCTTCAATAGCAGGATTCCAAAGTTCCCAGAGTGGGAGATGCAATCTACCTCGTACAAGAACTAATTGCTGATTATTGTTTGCATAAGATTCACGAGACAGACCATTTTGAGAAATGGGTGTCAACAAGCGCAATGACCTGTTTTCGACATCTATAGCTTGGATCACGGCATAGCCTAAACAGGTAGAAGTTTGAGGTAGAAGAACAGAAGAAGCATCATGAGGTTGTATCCATGGTAGGGATTCAACTCGCGTCCTTGAAATTGGAATCTCCAAATCACGGTCTACAGCAATCACCGCGACTAATGATCCATTGATACAAAGAGCAACATCATCAATATTGATGCCTTCACTATCAGTAATAGCAATTCCTTGAATGGTAAGGGAATTACTCTCACTTTTATCTGTTCCGTACGATACCACATATGGAGGGATTTCGGTAAGATGTTGAGCATGAAACTGTAAGCTATCACCAGTACCAATATCTCTAGAGTGAAGATAGGCGATGGTTTGGAGAGTTCTAAGATCAGAAGCAGAATATTTGCCATAGAACGATGTGGCATTCATATTGATCGGGTCTAGGACTGATTCGACGGAAAAAATAGGAACATCAGTACAGTTGCTAAGAGCGGCTTTAACTTCCATCTGTGAGTCTTCAGGACCAAGACTAATGATGACATTCGGCTTCATAAATGAAGCAATGTCCGCCAATAGATCCACGCCCAGTCCACGAGTCCAACCTGGGGTATTTATGATTAGAGGAGTCTGATTTTTAAGCTGAGTTTCTTGGTAAGTTCTGAAAAGATCATGGGCACCATCTAGATAAAGGCCAGGTTCATCCTTCGGGGATGTATAACCTAAGCTATGAGCTTTTATTACATTATGGAAATTTGCATGCGAAAATGATGGCCCCAGATTGAAATCCGGATAATGCAGGGATATTGTTCCAGGTGGGCAATACTCTGGTTGACCAGGGTCAAGTTCAAGATAATGAAGCCGACTAGGAAGACTTAATGATGATGTTGATGATAGGAAAAAATTGGTCAGGAATTTACTGAACATGGACTTCCCAGAAGATTTAGGGCCTAGGATAAGGATAATCGGTGGTGAATTGACATCAGGTGAATCCTCTGATGCTAACGCAAATATTCTATAGGCTATATCATACCAAGATTTAAAAGGTGTAAATAACAAAGTTGAAGATGGAGATTCATTAACAAGATGGTAAGTAGAAGGCTTTCCACTACCAGTTTCTAACGTAGTCCCCCACAAGTTCTTAAATGGAGGGGCTATTTTTATGATGTTCTGTAACCCAGTGAATTTGGGATCAATTCTCATAACAGCCTTATATTTTTCAATAAGATGCTCATTATCTTCAGTAACAGTCAGTTCCACCAAGTTAACATTTTCCACCTGGATACATTCAATCACTGGTAAAGCATGTGTATTATTATATGGAGCAATGACATGGTATGATCTTTTGCTAGCATGTAAAGTGGCTCCTAGGAGAGTTATAGCACCTTTCTGGACTGTAAGAGAGTATTCTCCACTGAAGATCAGAGTCTCACCCTTTGTGAGTCCATAAATAACACTTCCACCATGAATGCTATTCTCATTACTAGAAGGGAAAACAGTATTTTCAGTCGTTGGAGTGAACTTTGAGATCTTTATCATATCAACTAATGACGTCGACATTAACTCCTCAGAACGAGAGTTCAGTGCTGGACTCCGTTGACCGGACCCATAGTCTCCTACTTCATTATTAAATCGACTCGGAGGTCTTCCTCCATTAATAACCACAGCCGGACTTTGTCGTTCAGATGGATACCTAGAACCTGACATCGATGGAAATGAAACATCATCATCATCAACTGCCGCGTCGCCGTCTTCACCGTTGTCATAACCTTCCATAGCATCACCTCCAGCATATGGTGGAGGATTGGACAATATCGAAGATTCTCCTTCAACTTGTATATTTGTATCCAACTTTATGTTTTTATTCTTAGTAGCTAGCAATGCACTGACTGCTGATTTACGCTTCATGGTGTGAATTTAAATGAAATTTTCTAACAGATCTCTTTTGTCTGTATCTCTCTCGCACCAGTTCCAGATGTTCTTATGGATTGGATGGATTGAAATATGAACAACCTATGTCTAGATCAGACAGGGGGAGAGAACATCGCCGAGAAGATATTTCCGAATTTTTTTAAGCCGCATAAGCCTTGAAATTGTCTGATGAGCCTCATGAGCCTCATTTAGATTTATGGTAGCAGATGTTTACCTGCGTAAAATCCAGGGGTTATTTCGGTCTGCTATTATTATGGGGACTTGACAGAAGAACGAAAAAGTTCAATTGAGTAGATATATCTGGTTTCTGCCTCTTGAGTCTGGGATTGAGGCAAGTCATAGATCCCTGGCTCTCCTTTCACGTGACTCGAGATAAATATTCTGTCGATCGATCAATTACCAGGGACATGCCCCAACCACTAGAGGCAGAGGATGAAATGTCACATCTAGGCGGGCCAGAGTAACCAATAGCAAACAGAGAATCTCAAGCATGTACGATAGTAACAATACATATATATATATTCGACTGGATAAATCACGCGTTAGACAGATCCTGAATTAACCTATATATATATTATAAGGTATGCATCGCTGTATCGTACCTAGCTAAGTCTCCACATACAATGCACGGCTGTACACCAAAATCAAACTGACCTCGTTATAATGTTTCAAGGTACTAGTCACATTGCAGTTTTATTACATTGTACCTCATTATATTTAATAACCTTGGGCTTCAGCCTTACGATATGAAAATGGCCTGATTCATTGGCCAATCATCTCTTTTCACAGACATTTAATTCGAGGATCTTAACTTCTAATCTCACACCATCATTATCAACTTCATCTTCTTTCAAGTTCATATACTTTACTACCACTAGTATTTGTTTACCAAATAGCATTTTCAAATAAATCCAAAATGTCCGACGAAGCTAAAGAGACTCCTTTGAAGACTGGTAAGTGATTATGAAATAATTGTTCTGGCGTCTAAGTTTCAAAATAAAGAGTTAGACCACCACCAGTTGACAGGCTTGGTTAAATCAAATGAAACTTATTACTAACCGTTGCTTCTTTAGTCCAGGCTAATCCTCTGTATGTATAAGGAAGTTACTTCGATAGAAAATATGGAAGTGGTGTTTGTTCAAATTGACCCATTGATTTATTGTACTGTAACTTTGTCAGATACTGTCGATTGGGTGTTATGTATAGGAATAGATTCAATGGACCAATTGGGGGAGTTAATGAGAGTAGATTTATGGATCAATGGGGTACCGATCTGGATTTATGGGTCAATGGGTACCGTATCATGGCCCGGGCCCCACCTCGGGAAACAAACAAGGATGCCCCATTGGGTCATGGAATCTAAGACTATTACTAGCCTACTCTCAACAGCCACTGATCTCACCATGTGTTTCCACTGAGAGGTTTACTTGTCCTTTCTTGTTATTTTTGTAACTCGTTAAATAGTCATGGAAGAAGATGCGATGACATTCAAACGGGTTACGGGTTACACTACACCAGATGAGAATCTTGTAGCCTCCTTTTCTTGAATTGCTCCATATCATCTAATGGATTCACATTTTTCTAACATCCGTAGCTTCCCTCAGCAAAACCAAACTAAGCATTGCTGGCAAAACTATGTGGATTACCACAAGTGTATCAAGGCTAAAGGTGAGGACTTTGCCCCTTGTCAGGTCTTTTACCGTGCTTATAGCTCTTTGTGTCCTACATTCATGACTGAGAAATGGGATGACCAGAGAGAAGCTGGAACCTTCCCAGCCCGTATCTAAATTGATATATTTCATTAGATAGGGTATTACAACCCAGTGAACTATTTAAAATATAATAAATTATATCACGTTTGTGTCTTACTCCTCTCGGCTACTGCACCACTGTTTATTCAACTTTATAATTTACATAAAATCATCCTCCCAATCATCTGGACGAAACTCGTTTGAAGTATGACGAATATCTTCTTCCGTGAAAACATCATCATAAGCATGATCACGCTGTTGAGCCAGTTTCTTACGTTCACGGGCTGTTTCAAGTTCCTTCTTAGCCCTTTGTTGTCTATTAAATTGCTCATTACGGCGCATTTCTATATCGTAATCCAATCGCTCCTGTTGTAGGTTGGGATATTGTTCTGTTTTAGTCTTATTCAACCGATTTATTATGGCATTAATTCTGGTATCAATATGGATTCGTTTCACATCTTTATCCTTTTTAAATCCTACTTGTCCAGCTGCCATGGCTCCGGTCTTGTGTAAATTCCTCCAAGGTGTATATATGACAGTAACATTATCTTTTTTATTGCCCGTGATGGAATTAGCCTTAGTGAGCTGAGCACAGTCAATCAAAATTTCCTCGGGGATATTATCCCACGACTCATCCTCACCAAGTCGAAGGTATACATGGGCAGAACTGAGATTATCAACATGGAACCTGAAGTTAGTAACCGTTCTCCCGGGAATATCTAGGGCATCACTTACCATACATCATTATCCAAACCGTATTTAATTAAGTCTTCGTCTATTGTATGTTAGTCAGATATATATCAGTATTAACCAATATTATTCCCTTGGGTCACTCACTCTCTTCTTTGTTTTTCCCCATATAAATCTTCACCGGTGGGTCAACTTCTCCCGATACCCCGGTGGATTCAAAATAATAAACCATTTCTTCAAACGAGCCTCTAATGACAACCGATCCTGGCGAGAAAAAAACCCACAAAGTTGGTTGTAACGGATCGAATCAATGAACGTCTTGACCTGAAGGAGCTCAAAAATATCAAAATATCGAGGTTAGGTTTATTCGTATAAGGGAAGATCTCTAGAGTTTCATAGTTTATTGAGGGAATCTATTCGTTTAAATGTCCGTGGTGGATGGAACTAGAATGACGGGAGTGAAGATGGCAAGACTGAGTTCGAGTGAATAGAGAACAAATTAACAAATTATGTAATTTCTGAAAGTGAAGAGATAATAATAATATTAATTATTGATTTAATAAATTGAAATACTCAAAATACTTGGTTTGGCTAACTGAAATAGCAAAATAAGCAAATTTAACTAAACTCTGAAAACTTGAAGATCCAGTAAATAGATGTTAGAAATTATTAACGTTCATATATACCACCATAGGTAATCTATATGGTATTTTATAGAATTGGATAAGCTAGCTTGAGCTTAGCAGATCAAAGGATTTATGGTCCTCCAGGGACCTGTCGATAGTCCCTGCATGCGGCTTAGACGCAGGAACAGATCTAACAAAAGGGAAACGAAAAAACTCCATTTTAGTGACTTAACAGTAGCATTCCCGCACTTTCCAGGTGAGATCTTTTTATTATTGTTTTCTTTTAAATTCCTTTTGAAAATCATTTCATGCAACATGATGTTTCGTTCAGGGAAATGTTTTGGAACCCATCTGTCATAAACTCGATCGAATATGCCAGGAAATATTAATAATAATTGAGTTGTCCTCATCTGTGCTCTGATAATGATTCTGATAATTCTGGAGACGCGGTTTCCGACAACTCAAACGTGCATACGCTCAGGAGATAGCCGGATTCCCACTTGGGCCATCGAGCGAAGCGAGCTACGAGGTCTGGGACAGCGACCGGATACAGAAATAACTAGAAGATAAAGCGTTCGGAACCCCACATATATTTAATTATTTACCTAGAAAAAAAGTGCCTGCTCTTCACGCATATACAGTCGTGAATGTAATTTATTTGATTTCCATCTTTTACAAAGGAAGTTCGAAAGAAACATTGACATCAATATCACGAGCCATTTGTACAACCTTTGATAATTGGCAAACCTTCTGAGCAGCTTCATCTAAATCATTGAAAGAAAAGATTTTAAGACCAGATTCAGAAATTAATTTCTGAGCTTCCTCTAAATTGGTACCTTGGAGACGAACAACAATAGGAATATTTATACCAATATTCTGAGCAGTAGCAATCAGACCTTTTGCAATATTATCACATCGAACAATACCTCCAAAAATATTAACAAAGACAGCAGTGACCTTCGATTCAGAAGTAATAAGATCAAAAGCCTTCTCGATGGCTGAAGCAGTAGCACCACCACCACAATCCAAAAAGTTGGCAGGTTCTCCACCATAAAGCTTAATAATATCCATAGTAGCCATTGCAAGACCAGCGCCATTTACAAGACACCCGATGTTACCATCAAGCTTAATGAAATTCAAATTAGCTTTAGAAGCTTCAACTTCATCAGGATCTTCTTGAGTGATATCTCTCCAAGACCAGATTTCTTCTTGACGGAAAGCAGCATTATCATCGAAACCAAGCTTAGCATCCATAGCCAAAACTTTGTTATCAACAGTTTCAGAAAGAGGATTAATCTCAATCTGAGTAGCATCTTTATCATTAAAAACTTTATAAAGTTTCTTTACAGTTTCAGCAGCTTCAGGAACAGCTTTTGAAGAGAATCCAAGAGAATTGGCAACTTTTAATGCTAATTCATCAGTAACTCCTTCATGAATATCAACTTTAAATGAATGAATTGCTTCAGGAGTATCTTTGGCAACTCCTTCAATATCCATACCACCTTGAGATGAAGCAACAATTACAGGACCTTGAGTAGCTCTATCCATAAGAACTGCTAAATATGCTTCACGTCGAACGAATTCTCTCTCGACAACATATACAGCAGTAACTTGTTTACCAGCAGGACCAGTTTGTTTGGTAATCAATTTATGACCCAACATTTGTTCAGCGAAAATTTTAGCCTCATAAGGAGAAGAAATAAGTTTAACACCTCCTTTTAATCCACTATCAAAAGTACCTTTACCACGACCACCAGCAAGAACTTGAGCTTTAATAACCATATCTTCTAAACCGAGATCTTTGGCAATTTGTTCAGCTCCTTCAGCAGTAGTAGAAGCGGCACCTTTAGGAATACCGACTCCATAATCCTTAAGTAATTGAGCAGAACGATATTCATGCAACGATAAGTATCTTTTAGAAGCAACAATAGACGATGACTGTTGTTGAGGCTTATAAGCCCTAGCTACAGTCCTACGAACTGTAGCGTTGAACATTTCAACTTGAAGTTAGTCAATAAACATATATACAGCCGGGGCAGATGACCACCAGCTCTCACTCCACTCAAGAACACCATCAATTGTCGGTGAATCGTACCTATCTCTAGGGGTTCTAAGGCTACCGAATAACATGTAACGGCACGCCCGGAAAAGCTGTCAATTGGGAACCCAATCTCAATAAACTTACTTGATTAGTATCTATTTTATTTATCCAATAAGAAATAACAATAAGCACAACAATTAAATAAATTGTTAACTGGATTGATAGATATAGATGAGATACAGACAGATAAACAGAATACAAGGAAGAGGAGGGGCAGATATAAAAAAAATTGAAATGTCCGTTCCGACACGAGGACGCAGCCGAAAAAGAGGATGAAGAATACGCCCAAAATGCTACTTTTATCCCTTGCCCTGGGATTGAGGGGCCTGCATATATTTAGGTATTTAGAGAGGGAGGGGTAACTGTAAAAGTTTGTGACAGCCAAGGTGACAGCCAAAGGATCTGTATGCCTGTTAACTGCTAACTTGCAGTAACAAACTGGATAAGCCCGTACCAGCTGCCGTGCGTATCTATTACCTGCCTGGCTCCGGCCTGTTCCTAGACTTCCTACTTTTTCCTTCTGATGTCTTGTATAGGTGATGCTCTGGCAAGTTTAACTGTTGTTTATATTATTATAGATCTCCCCCTGACTCGACGCGAAATTAAGCTTCCCGACCTCTAGAAAAAAAACATGTTAATACAAAGTTACCATTTTTCAAAAGTTAACTCTCAACGTTAGTTGAAATATCAAGTTAGAGTTTCTCTTCCGTTCCATTCCACCTCGAAAATATATTTCTGCAGCAGAATAAGGAGGGGCTAACTTAGGGGCGGATAAATGTTGGCTGTGGTGTACCCGCACTGTACACAATAATGCTCTCTAAAATCTTAAAACCGGTAAGTAACTACAGTACGTAAGTTAAGTTAACGTTTGATCTTATGTTGAAACCTTTAAACTCTATTAAGGGTTTGAACTATTAATCAATCACTCCACCACACATGTAACACACATATTAATTCGTAGCTGAAAGCTGCTACAGTTGCTTCTAATAATACCAGTGTTTTATCTCTAGTCTTACTCTAATATAGATAGAGTCTGTGTTAGAATTCAGATTGGAGTGAATTTTACTTTCAGCGTGACTGCAACTTGCATTGACTATGTAAGCGTAGTAAAAAGAATTTCACTTATGAAAATGTAAACAAAATTGACTGGTTATTACAGCGAGCCGAAACTCGGCAAAAGGATCCGCTCGGTAAGTTTTGCAAGGAAAATATATTATGTACAGTACTGTACTGCTTTAGTACAGCTGTAGCACAGTTGAATTAACATTAAGTTACAAGCAACAACTATAGTAAAACATCTGTATCCCATATCTGTAGATTCTGTACGATTCTATCATATAGTCTTTACCTAGTAGTGCTAGACTCCGTGCCATCTGATGCATATCAGAGTGAGAACTGGATACTCCTGCGTTCAAATTCAAAACTCCTTCTTTTAAAATTAAACCTATTCCTTATTTTAATTGAGTTTACATTAACTCTAATACCATAGAATCTAAATTATTTTGAAGATCAAAATATGATAATCTCTCCACTCTGTTGAAATCTTAAGCAAGTTCGAGATGACTGATTCAGTTTGCGAAGAGACATTCTTCTCTTTTGAACCGACGCCATCCAAAAGCAATTCCTCGGTTCCCAAGTCCTTTGTTGACTGTAACAACAGTTCTAACGATTGTTAACGTTATATTGGTACTCTACACTTATAGGTGGACGCAGATAATTGAAGAGGCACAATATTTTCGTTGAATTGTTCTGACTTATCTGAATAGTATTACCAAAGTAATTTATAGAAGAGTTAACTTTTAACTTAAGTTAACAAGGTTTACTTAACGTTAACTTGGTTGTGTGTTCATAGTTACATTTAAATCAAGATGGTAGGTAACTTAAGTTAACTTTAGCTTGGACTTAACGTTAACGTTATGCATACAGCCTTCAATTAAAGGCCATAACATGACAATGAGTATTAAGTTATCTATAAGTTAACGTTACCTGCTCCTTTTATAACCCGGTAACTTGATCAGTGTGATAACTTTTCATTTCTCCCCCTTCCTTTCTACGCCGATTTTCATTTGTGATCCTTGATTACTTGCCTTAAATTAGTACTATCATTATCGTTATAACCTCGAAGTGTCAACCCCTGCAGGTCTAATACACAGCAATGCTCTATCTAGTTGTAGATCATTCTATACGCGGCTAAATTAACATGATAATTCAGCCGCTCAACTGTTAGTTTAGTTTGTGCGGCTTCATCTCTTGAAAATTCAGTATTCGCCAACCACGAAGACCAAGTTAGACCAAGTTATACCTGAACATCAGTTAAGTTCGTGTTCTGACTTATAAGAAATCTTTCATGATATGATTTTATGATCTATATCAGTATCATCCCATCTCATCGTTTATCCTTTTGATTATGAATGTTAAGGAAGTAGATAAATTATCAGCGCAATTTGCTGTATCAATCAATGACGCTAGTGGTTTAATAGCATCATGGTTAGGTGATGACAATGATGATGATGCTGGCGCAGATACAAATAATCAAGAGGATGAAGAAGTAGAAAACATTCTTGGACTAACTAAACTATCAAATCCAAGAGCAGGGTTAGGCTCAACTAATACACAGCCTAGTCGAGATCCCAATCGTAATAATAATAATTATAACAGAGGTCCAGTAGATACCTCAAATGCTGGTCTTTCTCAGAAAGCATTGTTGGCTATGAAAAAGAAACTCCCTCAAGAGTCCCAACGAATAAATTCAGTGCAAAAATCGTTCACTAATGGCAGTGGTACTGGGAATGATGACAATAATTACCAATCAGATTCCGACTCGGACGGTCGTTCTTCTATGAAAAAATTAACGAAAAGATCTTCCACATCTTTTCTTGACAGTTATAAAATGAATAAAAAGTCCAAAAAGTGAAGCTGTTCTTAAGTCTTGCATCACTAAAAGCATGTCCAAAGAAATATGTTCTCCTAGTGGCTATGACCTGATTGTTATGAGGGAGCTAGTCGACATTCATACTTGCTTGGACTCTCCAACCTGAGATTTCCCTGGTAGGTCCTTTCGTTGAAGCCAGGTTTGTGGAGAACTAGAAATGCAGGAAAATCTCCACGTGCATAACGGACCAATAATACCTATCCTATTCACTCACTACTCTATACTGGTCATCTACTTCTGTTACACTTAAACAGGGAGGGCCGTGAGTAGGCTACACCAGCCCTCGAGGAATAAAATATCAATTGGATTTTAAATAAAAATATTAGATTAGTAGTAGATTAATAAGTCTCTATTTGTAAATACATCATTATCTCATTGTGTTTGACAACACTTAATAATATATAGGAGGAAGTTGTACGAGAGGGTTTATATCTTGTCGCTCTGAACGGGGATCATAAAATATAAACAATGAACTCCGAACGAAAGATTGTATTATAATATTAAAAAAGTTGACCTCTGACTTCGTTTTTTAGAACAGGAATCATTATAATTACACTTCAGCGCGAGGTCTTTTAAGTAGTCTTTCATCCGATACATCATCAGATGAAGTCGGATTCAGTAACGATTGAACACTGCTAGAATTCTGACGTGAATTGGTCGCACTCGTTATAGATGATCCAATACCACCAGTACTACCCCTCGGTTTCAATACTCCCGGCGAACTGACAACCGAGCCTATACTGCTAATGCTACTTATACTACCAATACTGCTCTTGCTTCCGGTCGAAATACTTGTAATACTACCAGTGCTCCCTTGTCGTATGAACGGCAATGGTAGTGTCGATGATAAAGGACCACTGCGATCACAATCCGCTTCTCCAGTTGAAGAATTAAAAACTTCACCCGAAGTGTGCCGACGGAAAATAGTACCAGGAACACTTCCTCCTGGTCTTCCTAATTGTTTGTTTATTACACCAGTGCCGCTGACATTATCGTACTGAGATGTAGAAGGATTAGGAGTGATAAGATTGTTATTGTTATTAGGAATATTAGAAGTAAAAGCATTCCCTGAACTAGGGAGGCTGTTTAGTCGATTATAAGGCGACGAAGAAACTAATGGGAATGAACCTGGCCTCTGGTCTCGAGAAGGTGGCATATACATTGATGATTCTCCTGAATAACTAAAATATCCTACCTGCTGCTGTTGATGTTGCTGCGGTGGGGGTGCTGGTGGCAAATGTGATTGCTGCTGTTGGTAGACAGGTGGAGCAAACTTTTGATAGGACTGAGCACTGCCACTTCCATTATATTGAGATGCATAAACGGGGTTATCATTAGCTGTTGATGCTGCTGTCGCATCTTGTGACTGCTGTTGAGGTTGAGGTGGTTGAGGGCCAGAAAGAGATTGTGATGGCGGTGGTGGGGGCGGGGGTGGAGCAGGGGCTAAAGGATCATAAATAACTGAAACTGCTCTTTCTCTATTCGTCTCTTTGAATTGACTATACAAACCATGATGGAATGGCGGCTGCTGACGATAAGCCGCCGATGGAGGTGGCGGTGGCGGTAGTGATGGTTGCGCTGCCGCTTGTTGATGACTACCCACCGAACTATATGTTGTGATATTAGTGGCAGCTCCATTGCCAGCAGAATTGGAAACAACTACAGACTGAGATGATGATTGTTGTGAATAAAGATTTGGGTCATCAAGTCGACTAAGAAATAAAGAGGTGGTTTGAAGTCCTCGACGTAGCCTATCTAATTCAACTAACGGATCCATATCTTCAGTCTTTGTTCTAGGAGAAGAAGAAGTTGCTTTAGTTCTTTCTGAACTTGCAAATGGATATGATGATCTCTGAAGCGATGGTGGTGGATTATTATTTAACGAGGCCAAACTGGACATTGTATCTACCATTTGAGATAGATGATTCATTGCTCTCTTCAATCCATCACTGAGATTATTATTCCGGGAATTCAGTCGGTTGTTTGAATCCTGGAGGTACCAAACTGTTTGTTCCAACGATGTAATGCGTGATTCCCAATCAGATGATGTAGTATTTGAAGAATATTGAACACTGGCGGGACTATGAAGAACACCCGTATTACCACTTGGAGGGATTGTCCCAGGACTTGCACCCGGAGTATGGTGATGATGAGCAGAAGTTAAAGAGGCGATATCCATACCTGGACCAAGTGTATTACTTCCACCATTTACAGAATGTCGATGTTGATGTTGCTGTATATGCTGCTGCGGCAATTGTGACTGCTGTGACTGCTGTGATTGCTGCGGTGGCTGTGACTCATGTGGTTGTTGTGGCTGTAACTGTTGATTGTATGGTGGTTGTTGCTGCTGCTGTTGTTGCTGTTGTTGTGGTTGCGACAGTGCCATTGATAGTTGCTGCTGCTGTTGCAGCAGTGGTGGTGGCTGCTGTTGCTGTTGTTGCTGTAATGATTGATGATGTTGACCATTTGGAGGCGTTGATGGAACAGATAGAGATATAGATTTTACGCTGACTCCATCTCTCAATGAACCCGCTGGTTGTCTAGATGCTCTTCTTTTAATCGCTCTAAGACTTTCTACATCGCCTCTTTTAAATGCACCACCTCCATGCCGAAATTCCCACTGAGCATTCTCCACTCCAGTATTAGAAGTCCCACTACTGCCGCCACCGCTTGGATTAACATTACTACCAGCTGCACCACCAGAAGAACTTCCCCCTGCTCCTCCACTCACACCTCCACTGCTACCATGAAATGTATCATTAACCTTGTGAAAGCCATACATGTTTAGTTGTCGAACAAAACTCGACACGTTGGTATGCTTGAAATATTGACTTAATACCTTTGAAAATTCCTCACCCGGAGTTATTACAAAACTATCATTTGTAGCAGTCCACGATATGAGATGACTAATAGATGAATCTTCCAGCATACTAGAAAAAGTTAGAATATATTACATTCACCCGTCCGCCGGAGGGTATAACCCCCAAACTTTCTAGCTGCCGCTACCGAAAGTGAAGTACACTTACCTGTAAAGTTTGTGAATGAAAGCAGTTTGGTTTACTTTCAATCCTGACCATGAATGAGGGGCGCCTTGAGAGCCATTTGGCTTAGCCGGATCATTTTGAGATGTCTGTTGTTGAGTAGTTATGGTAGACATTGTTGATGATGTTGGCGATGGCTGCTGTACTTGGCTAGAACCTGAATTTCTTCTACTATCACGACGGGATGAAGATTCTGAGTTAGAGGCAGAAGTTTCTTCAGTAGATGAAGGAGGAATATTGTGTTGCTGTCCTGTAGAGGAAGATGTTGTGGAAAGCCCACTATTATTTGGGAGCATAAGTATGTTTTTAAAAATGATTTTGAATGTTAAATTAAGAAAGAGTACCAAAAGTAATCATAGGAATAAAGACTCAAAAACGACCAAAGTTTGGAATAAATAGAATCAGAAAATTAGTGGAATTATGAATAGCATATGGATGGATTCGAAAAGGTTCCGGGTAATAACAGTAATCCAGGATCCCGCCTGATGCTGATTTCGATGTTATTAAAATGTCTCCAGTAAACCAATCAGGAAATCTGCAAGATCAGATCGTGAGTGAAATCAAATGAAATCAAGAAGTGCGAAAATCAACAAAAACTGTTAAGAACTGTTGAGAACCTTGACCCGATCAAACAACTCGATCCAAGAACTTGTCAAAGAAACTTGAGAACCAACCTGTCGAAACAGATATCAAATGATATGTCAAAAGAGTTGAACCTCGAACTAACTGGAAATTTTGAACACCGAACTAAGTCAAATCACTACTAGTTCAAACTAACAAAATTCCTTTAAGAAATAAAAGAACCAGGAGAACAAACTAACAAAATAGTTTTAAGAAGTGAAAAAACAAAAACTAAAGAATCCTATGTTGATGATATTAGGACTGCTAGTTAAGTTTTTAGTTAGTCAGATACAACCACTGAAATAACCTGAACTAACTAGCCGAAAATATATAAATCAATCAGTACTTAGTAAAATGAGTCTCAGAACCAAATAAAACTAATCAGAAAGTAATATGTAAGTAACCGGACAATTTTACTAACTAACCAACCATCCAACTAAACTATCCACTATAACAGTACATAGATTTGAATACAAGAAAGATCTTTAAAAGACGTAAATCCTGTCTGTATCTTGACTTTTACTCTCGGCAATTTAAAAAGCTACTGTAGTATTAATATTATATGTACAACTACGATTATCAGTCTGACTGAACTGATTTAACTAGTGTACATAGCACAATAAATGTATGTTATGTACCCATCCATATAAACGTTTGACTTATATATAGATTGTATTAAGTTAACCGTAAGTCTACTGTTTCGGCATATGCACATCCATCGTTTTAAGAATATTTCTATTTGTTATAACAATAATAACGGTTAAATAAGGCACCACGGTTATTGTTAGAATTTCTTTTTTCTATAGAGAATCTTTTATATATGCAACTATCCAGAAACGTGATAGTTAGGTTATTAAACTAACAACTTTACATACTACTGTAACATTGTTATTCCCCGTTTTAAACTACGATTTTCAAACTTGGAAATAAACGCTGTACATCAATCAATCTGCAAGCTCATTTTTTAGCTGCAAGAGCAAGCACCAGAACTAGCCGGGCAACATGATAGACTCATCATCATCATATCATCAAACACACCATCACTTTTACATCACACAATCAGAGAATAAAAAATTATTAGACCAACCTCCCTAACTAAACATAACACTATAAACAACCGTACAGCCAAGTTTTTTCCAAGAAAATAATAGATCATCCTCATTTTATACCTTCGTCGTTTCGGTGGCGTAGGTCATCTTTCCGTCCATTGTTAGCCATGTGTTTTTGTTGTAGCCCAGACTTTTAGCTCTCGGTCAGGTCGAGGGTCTGAAAAAATGTTGTGGCCTAGAATGGTATCTGGCGGGATATGGTAGGTCACAACTGAATAGACTGTTGCCAAATAGAGACACAGATTATGTTGTAATTAATTTAGCTACAGACAGGTATACAGCGATACCGAGATTGTCTCAGAAGTAACCAACAGCCGTACCTGCGTAAGGATGTAGGTAGGGCAGCGGCTGCCGGCCAGTCTAGGCTTGATTTCTGGCTAGTTTATACCCAGCCCAGCCAGCATCAACCAGCCAGCCTCATTGATAGAACTCCTAAATGGAGCTGACCCCGAATTAAGCTAAGCGTATAGCGAACATAAAAAATAGTTTTAGTGGCTTTCGAAGCGAATTAAGTATTTAAAAGCGTTATTAGCATTCATTTGACTTTTCTTTCTGGACTTTACATAAGGTTTGACAAAAACACATTTGATCTCCGACAACCGGGGTCTAGCCCCTGACCTCTAAGTTTCGGTACGGTCGAAATATTTTGAGTTAACCCGTTAAACATAACCGTTAATTATGTTAAGTTCCGATCCTACAATCAGCCGTTGAGACGCCGTTGAGCAGTGCTGCTGAAAACCGGAAACAGTTGAGTTAAAGCCGTATGTCGGCCAAGGGCCCGAGCGTAATGCCGCGGATATTAAAGTTAAGTACGGCGGATACTGGGCTTACTCTTTGCTTGAGAAATTAGAAATTATGAGGCCCGGCTATGCCACGGCCGACGGAAACACGAGGATCAGAACATAGCGACAGAACTGAGTGGGCAAACGGGCAACATCAATAGGTATAGTTGATATATCGTCTCCTTCTGGCATTTCTGATGCAACTGGGAGAGTGTTCCCTAATTCTCGCTGCGTTTGAAACGTTGGCGTTCTGTGAGCACTGAAATGTCTGGGACGCGCCTTCTTTGAGCACAGAAACAACCGTCTGGGACGAACCAGAAGCAACACAAATAATTTATAATAATATGTGATAAAATAATAATATTAAAGAAGGAAAGAAGAAGGAAGGAAGGAAGACGGGATGAATATTTAACAGAGACTAAGAACAAGGTTTGGTCTTTTTATGTCTTTTCGGATTTTCTTTTTCTCATTATCAAAAAAATAAAATAAAACTTTTAAACTAATGGAGAATAAAGATCGACTGTAACCTAAAAAAGTAAATGTTATATATTGATAGACATAACTATATTAGTATATTGCAGTGAAAGTAACGGCAGAACAATATATTTCTTTACAGAAGTCTTCCATTGTCACACTTTTCATATTCTTTAATTCTGATCTTTTGAATTTTCCTAGTTTAGCGTGGGCTTGGCGGAGACAGAGAATGATAGTACTAAGACATACTATCCATAATTAGCTGTATATTTCTTAGCAGGACAATGTAAAAAGCATGAAGAGAGACATCGTAATGTAAAAAGTGACGAAATTTTCTGTTCTATTGAACATGAAACTTACTTGTAGATCTACCATCCATCTTACCTGCCTCCGGCAACTGACCGGGCCGTACCTATTTAGGTCCACTACCCCTCGATTGTAGCGTGGGGGGTGTGACATCCGACCGGGACGTGTTTCCATGCCTGTGGACGATATATATTCTTCTGGAACTTGCTGCTTCGGGCGAAGAGAGCTAGTAGGGGTCTGGGGCTCTGCCTCAGACGACGGAGGCAAAACCGTTGGGGGTGGGGAGGGGGCGGGGGTCTCAAGATATGTCAATAAACGAGCATATTGCCAGAACCTACAGTTTTACAGGAAAACTATCTACGTAACAAGAATTAAACCAAATGTGTCGATTGAAAACATCATAATGAGGTGGGTTAATCCTTAATCGGGAAACTTTGCTATATTTGAGCAAACATAATTTTATCCGAAATAAGATTCTGTTCGGTACTTCAAGACCTTTCTCTATATGACGTCTTCGTTACTGTATCACATCTTGAATTATGCTTTTAAAGGAACCTTGGGGGGGGTAGGGATAATTTTTTTAACCCGGCATGCCTCTCTCCCTGTTTTTATCCGTAAAAAAGAAAAGATGAATTTCCTATTGTAGTCAGGTCTTATTCCAGTTGCCGCACATCCCGTTGGGCTGACCTTGCCAGCTAGCTAGATCTTGGCTTATCACGCTTAGCAATGCCGAGGATAATATCAGTCGCTGCCGAATGGCCAGAACCACACGCCCAACCTCCTGTGAGAAGTCAGGACTCTTCCTTCCACCTTATCTTCCTCCGGTGGCAGGGGGCTATGCCTGCAGGACCGCGGCAAGCGCCCACTTCTCGCTTCCCTTGATAATCGTCTATCAAGTTACTGTAACAGAATTCGAGCGAAGCCAGCAGAAGGGTCTGGGGCCAACGCCCAACTATCGGAGACAACAAACGTGTTGGGCAGCTAGCCGACGGTTCGAAACAAGAAAAAAATTAAGGTTTCAGTTGACCAACAGGCGGTTAGGCGGCTCATGTCTTCCAAAACGTTTAGTTCATAAGGCGGGGTTATGTCTTAAAAAACGGGTATAGAACCCTGATAAATCTAGCTAGCGGACTTATGCTGACCCTAGGACGCTAAGTTTGTGCATAAGAGAGCTGGCCATAATTTAGTTCAATAAGCTGTTGTTGTTGCTTCATTTAGTTAGGCTGTTTGTATATATTTTACCATATCGGCATTGGTTTCATGATTTGGTTAGTCCGATCGATCTATAAAATCGTTATGCGACGAATATTTCCGTAGATCAGACCAGACCAGGCAGATGAGTAAGATCAGATCAGATTTGAGAGTAACAGAACTGCATGAACGCATGATGAACGACGCAGCTAATCTCCTGTTCTCTCTGACGAAAGATTATGATGAACCCAAAACAATCTCTGAATCAATTGTGTTTTAGAACCAGTAGCCAGAATACGTCTGTAGCGACTCGGGTCTTGTAATTGTATATAATTTTCCTGAAAGATGGGCCTGACTTATATCGCGGTTAATTTGTTAACCGTGGCTTGTTGTGGATTGTCAAAGGCAATTCGATATTTTGGAGACTCTACATATTTGCATGATGTTATTACTTTTCACAGGCACTAGCGTGAGTGGTGGTGATCTGTATCTAGATCGATGGTCAGGCTATGTGAATTATAGATACAGATCACCACTCACGCACGCTATGTGAATTATCTTGATATCGTCAATATGCATCATTACACAGTGCAGTTCAATGTTAGAGACATTTCTGCAGGACGACTGCAATACGTAAGAGATAAAAGAACCTAACTACGTGTTGGAGGATTACGAACAACAACTTCTTTAATGGTTAATATTACTAAGAAGAAGCTAGATTTGTAATACTGCTGATAATACGGCAATCACAGTTTCCAAAAGAAAAATTGAACCTAATCTGTGACACAATTGAGAGCCGTTTATTGGAAAGCATGGAGAAGACTCGCCGGAAGTGGAGTTTGATGCATACAATCCCCACTGTGCTCATCCTGCTGTCCTCCGAATCGTCACCGGCGAGGAGCCCCTGTTCAATTATCGTTCCGCGTGAATCTCCCCATTTAAAGAGGTACCCTAGTTCCGTATCCTTTTCTCTGCTCAATTAATGTCTCCACTCGCTCGTTATGGAATCTCTAATGTGTAACTCTGCCCGCAAGACCCACGACACCGCGACGAGAATCAGAAAGCTAATCAATCCCCCGTTCAGCTATATCACAGAACGGACTTCACGGCGAACTCGAGGCTTTTGGTCATAGAAATTGATACAAACCACGTTTACATCGATCGATTGTTATTATCTATGAACAACGCGTCTGAGACGCATTGAAATCGTATTGCCGATCGTATTATATTATTTTTTCAAACGACTCTGGGACTCCAAAGGAACTGGAGAATCGCTGCAATTTCATAACCACTACTTACCCCTTGAATACATCTTCATTGCAGGGACTGCTTACTTGATTTTGGGAAATGTCTCGAGATAGAAGTCGAATGAACAACTAAAAATAGAAACGACCCCTAATCAAGATGAAAACGCAACTTACTTCATTCGAAACGAAGACTCATTCGTCACAGGCTTTACCCACAACGTCATGCCTCCGGCGACTACTGGAGACCCTTTGACTTTCGCTATGCTATTGGCATGGCCCAATGTGTCCCAACCCAGTGCTACTGCGCCCCTGCCCCCGCCCCCACCTCCATCAGCGTCGCACTCAAGCATCGAAGAAATTCTTCGTCTTATCAATTCTCTTGAAAAGGTAAATAATTAACACCCCATATCCGGCAAGTCTGATTTAATAACAGGGAATAATAATGATAATAATATTCGTCGATTGTCTCTACATGTCCTACCCCACTATGATATTATTTTTGCGACATATTGCGGTCGGATCATCGACAGAGAAAGCGCTACATGTACTGTGGTCGAAAGGTTCATGAAGGGTACCGACAGAACAGAAGCGAGCAATCGTGTCTGGGGAGTACCATTGTCCCCGACGCTGGAGACGACTGGAAATTCTCTCTTCATGCAGTACCCTTAATCAATATATAGACTTCTGAACTAACTGAATGGGATAATAAAAAAGTTGTACCTTACCGTTCGTTAGCTGACTTAACCTATAGAAAATAAATCTTCTACGCTGAATCGGCGACTCTGCCGATTTGTTCTCTTGGTACTGGGTTACCTCCTCCAATAAAATACAACTAAAGAAAAAGAAAAAGAAAGAAAAAGAAATGCTGAATTACTGCGAAATAATTGACAGCGAACTTTATCACATCGATACATGTAGATACTGAACAACGAGTACCAGTCTCTACAGCTGGATCTTCCATCGCAGACTGCTGCAGCTGACCATACTGATCGCTGTTTCATACAACATTATCTATCGAAATGTAGAAAACCCCCATGTCTCAATTGAAAATTTCTAGAGGGGTTTACACTATGTACATTAACAAGTAGACGTTAGTCCTGTACAGATATTAGTTAAACAGCGATCCAGCCTGGTAATGTAATATTTCAGCAACAGCACGAGCAGCAACTGGATCTTAACCGCATGTTACAGACTGTACTGGTACCGCTCAATGCGGTGAGATCAACGGGGATGGGCGTGGCGAGAGACGGGGATGAAAAGCCTCAGTAACCGCCTGAAGGAACGGACTCTGGACTTATAACTATCAATTGATGACGATAATCATTCTAGTTATTCCAGTATTCAGAGGGTTTCCTTTTTATTGACTTGAATCATCCACGAGAAATTTTGATTTTTACTTGATGCACCATTCCCTATCTCTGGTGTGCGCTACACTCAAGAGGAGTCGTGATTTCAGTTTACAAAATTTCTGTGTAGTAGAAAGGCATGTGCTCTGCGTGCATGTAACACAAAATCAAGCCAAACTTATGTTAACTAATGTTATGTGCTGCATGTATGTACAGTGTAGTTGCGCTAATTACCTTAAGTTAACGTTAACTCATGCATCGAAGTGATGACTTACAAGACGAGCTAGAATCTGTTGATATCTAACCTCTCAAGGGACCGAGACCAGGACCGAGACTGAAAGGGTCCAGGGCTACTCCCTGGTCGACAGAGACAATCGAGAAGGTCCTCAGATTACTGAAAACCTTTGGCCATGTAGTTCAAGCCAGGCGCCGGAGGAAAGAATACTCTAACTCAGCTCATTGATTATAGGAGGATTGTTAAGGTTATGAACGGCTATATTCGTTTCGTCACCTACCGTGCATTACTGATTATTAAGACAACTTCTCTAACTGGCTACTGTAGTAAATACATAGCAGCTGTTGCAGTCTGGGTTCGAGCTCAGTTATAAACTTTCTTTTTTTTGAAACTTTTACGGTTTCTGGTCAGCCGTCTACTGTATACAATACATGTACAGTGTAATATCATGCATGCAATGTGCCCATACAATGCGTGGTCGATGGTGCAGCTAAGATAATTACGACTGGTGCAGGTGTTATTTTGGCGCTAACTATCTTAAGCGGTACTCTCCTGTTGGCCGTCAGAGCCGTACAAGCCGTACGAACATTCAATCAATTGTTTTTTTATTTTCAATCAATTGTTTGTTTTCTTCGATCTAAAAATTCCAGAAGACTTCCTCTTCCCGCGGCCTTGATCTGGCGGCTGGGTGCTGTGTCAGACCCCTAAATTTCCTCTCTCGACGACTGTTACTGCAGCTTTCGAAACTCGAAAGTGTAGCGAGAGCTAAGGGGGTTGGGACTAGACGAGGAAACGGAGAACTAAAGTATGCCGCTGGCTGAAGTAAAATATGCATGGCAGTGGAGCTCCTCATGTGCACTAGAGATATTCTTTTTCTCAGATGATCTCAGATCATCTTTCCCCCCCTGGATTATGCAGATATTAGTTCTGGTTAACCCGGTTTCTACTTTCTGATATAATTAGTTTACAACAACAAACTAGCATCAACGTGCAGAATGAATAGATAGAGCTGTACTGTATACCTCCACATACAGTACTAAGTAAGCTACAATAGATAGGTTAATTCCATCTGAACTGTTGATCATACCAGTATAACATCGGGCTTATGTTCAAAACAAATAGTTGCGATCTATAATGAGCTATTAATACAAGCATGTATATCATGAGCGACGTCAACGATAATTGGAACAATAAGGTATGCAGTTTCTCCTCTATTCGATTAGTCCCAAAAGGCTCAAACGCTCCATTCTTACAACCTCACCCTTATAATGACCAATGAATCCTTGCACAGGTACAATAAATTGAAGTTGAGTTGCCGTTTGCCGACAGATTTTTCCCATTCGCGGAGTTCTTCCTTCCTTTTTCTAGCTTCCCTTCCTTTCCCCCAACAATTAGTCTGAATTCTTCTGCATATGTTGCTCCATATAAAAAGTTAACATTTGCCGATATTGCTGATCTCCCGTCAGACCTAAAACCGAATACAGTAAATATACTGCTTTCCTATTTATGTATGGCTTCTTTATTTCACTGTAGCTACCCTAATACAGTCTAATGCATATTTCTAGATCTGCACAACTTTCAGCTCCGTAAAAAAAATAAAACATAAATTTGTCGTCGAATGGCCGATGGTAGCCGACGGTATCCCCTCAGCCCTCAGACCTTTCGAGAAACCCTTCGAGAAATAACACGGACTTAACCCGTGCGAAAGCGAGCAATGAGGTGGTGGGGTAATGCCCGTCATCAGCGAGGGAGGCTGCAGTACAGCGAGGGTCTTGAGTTTCACAGAATGTTTGTGGCAGCAGAATAGTTTCGTTCAGCAGCGACGGACATATATACAGTACAGCACTGAGCCTACAACAGAAGGTAGCCGCTACATGATGCTTGCATGAGTCTGCTCGTAGCCGCCTCAATGAAAGACCGTTGACTGCTAAATTGGCTTATCTCGGTCCAGCCAACCCATCCAGTAGTGTATGCATCCAACCTCTATCGTTTTCCGAATTCATCCAGACCTTCGCGTTCCCAAGTCCGCGGCCACGAATTGACATCAGCTTAGCTGGGTCTGTCGGTCAACGAACACTCTTTAACTGTATTACATGTAGTGCGTGCAATAGGATAATTGAATAGGTGAAATTATTGTTCAGAATGACGTGCATCAAATACTAGTTAATTGTGCGTCAAACGACGACAGTCATGCGACATTTGTTTCCCCCACCCAGTCTAGGAGCTTTTAGTTCCATATCTGCTTCAACATTTCCTTCTTCTTCTCCTCCTTCTCCTTCTCCATAACAAGGGGCCTAACCCCGCAAGAACGTCTGGGATGGAAGAAGCAATTTCATAAAACTTGGAAAAATCTCTCATAATTTAGCCAATCCTTCTTAAACGGGTCGTTTTCAGGTCTCTGTCCTAACATCTTTAGATCACCTGGCCTTGGAACTTTGTTCGGGTTACTATCGGGAATGCGAGTGGGGTTAAAAAGAACATTTTTCTACTTCTTATCTCTTATCTCTGTATCTGTAATATGCATCTCTCGATACGAGATAGTAAATAACCACTCATGCAAATCCCTAGAGAGACTTCACTCCCTGGATAAACTATAGTTTGCTTTAATAACCCCTCAAATCCAAATGTAGAGTTATCCACAGCATAAGCTTTTATAACCTGCGCCGTAGATACTACTCCGTACGTTTTCTGGCTGCAATCGGCTGAGTTCTTGCTTATTATCGTTTGTCAATTGTTGGTAATTTTATCAGCTTACTTATATTGGCAATTTTGTCCTTGTGCAAGGTCTTAATTAGTCCTCCTTCGGACATATGATTGGAACTCAACGTCCGTGAATGAAACCGGTCTACGACAGTTTGGGTGGATGACGCACCTACTTCGGAGAATCTCTCCGAAGATCGCATACTGTTTCTACAAGTAATCAAACTCGTGGACAATTAATTTGAGATCTTCAAGAGCAGTTGTAATGGCACGGGGCTAGTACCCCGCTGAATCTAATGCGCTAGTTGTTTGTTCTCCGCTTCTTCTCGTAGACCGGTTAATGAATCTGAGTTAGCGTGAACAGATAAGATAAGCATCTTGTCCTCCACATCGAGATAAGTTCTCCGCAACAGTTATCCAAGGGCCATTAGCTATGAAAACTGATTGAGTAACTGTTAACGATAAGTACTGTAAGATAACAGTTAGTTAATTGACTCGATCGAATAGGCAATTTACTAAGTAAGAAGATGGAATCTATTCAGTTTATCCTAACCGTCAGAGATGCAATAAGCTGGTGAAGGTAGTGAAGGTGGTCGTTTGGCAGGGACAGGCGAGGTAAGCCAGGGAGTCTTGAGGTGGCTCTTCCTTCGAGTGACTGAGCGAGGGCAGCCACCCAGTGCACAATAGTCGGTGTCTTAGGTGAGGTGAGCTAAGCGATCCGACCGTCGAATTGACGAAACTCCGGCCACTTTTTGGCCTAAAGAACTATCACAACAGTTATAACCAGCAGACATGCTCCATGTTCATCATGCTAATTAGATTGGATAAGACCCTGCGTCTGTAAGCCGCATATGCTATTAATATAATCAAAATGTACCAGTTATACTGTAGAAATATCACAAGCAAAAGCAGACTATTATAGTCAACTTTCAATATTTCAAAAATTGTCGGTTATGCATCGAAAGGTGGTTATTTTGTGGTTCATCGTATTGACATTTGATTTCTCCATTATATGAACCAAGGACGATCAAGGACGATATAAGGAGTGACGAAGGTAATTTAGAAATTGAATTAGCACAAAGGTGCCGCTGATTATCAGAATCGACTTGGGAAACTGAACTGTTGAAGTCAGAGTAGCTAAAAGCTAATTTTTTCTGAGTTCCTTGAATATATCCAATGGAACCTGAAAAGCGTGAAAAAGAATCTCGAGATGACGATACACCGCCATTAAAGAAGCGAAAACCATATACACGGAAAAAGGACCATTTCACTGCCGCCCAAAATGGAGATCATAGCACAGCATCCCAGGAATCAACGCCTGGATTAACACAATCCCATTTAGCACAACAGCAGCAAGAGCAACAATTACAATCCCAATCTTCAACAACTTTAGTTATCCCTAGGATAAGGCCACCCCCACTTCAGCCGAACGATCTCAGGGCGGTGCCTCATCCTCCTCCTTTTCAACTGATAGATTCAATTGCGACGTCAAGCGAACAATATGAAGATGACGATCAAGATAATACACTCCCTGAATTTTTTTCAACTGAGGACCATCCTCATAATAAACGTGGATTCAGGTATATTCAATGTAGTGCAAATCCCAGCCTTTCGTCGGTATTATATGCAGTGGCTGAGGTTCCTCCATTTACTGCGAGGGTTTCGTTTGAAGATCGATCTTCAAATGTTTATATTTCAAGAGATGCGTTGACAGTAACAACTAATCATGGGTTTCGGTCTGCAAGAGCTAATGTTGGGATCCGAGAAGGTATGTGGTATTATGAAGTGAGAATACTCAAAGCCAATGATCCTACAGATAAATCTGCTGCAGATGCTCATGTGAGAATAGGCATTACGCGTCGAGAGGCTAGTTTAGAGGCGCCGGTTGGTCATGACGCATATGGATATGGTCTAAGAGATGTATCTGGAGAAAAAGTTCATATTTCACGACCAGCTACTTTTATGAATGAATCTTTTAAATCCGGGGATGTAATTGGGTTTTATATCTGTATTCCGCGAGACTATACGACAACAACCTCGCTAGATATCTCGCGTGATCGAATCCCTATTAGATATAAGGGTCAGTTGTTCTTTGAGACTTTAGATTATGTACCAACGAAATCAATGGACGAACTTATATTGCCTAAGACTT
Source organism: Sugiyamaella paludigena (assembly GCA_030579875.1). Taxonomy (NCBI): domain Eukaryota; kingdom Fungi; phylum Ascomycota; class Dipodascomycetes; order Dipodascales; family Trichomonascaceae; genus Sugiyamaella; species Sugiyamaella paludigena. The sequence goes on along the minus strand of JAKTRU010000013.1, from coordinate 282,721 downwards.
TATACAGCAAAAAACGCAAAGATAATGAGAAATTCGTTCCTACGACAATTCCAGGATCATTTATTCGTATTTTTAAAAACGGTAAAGACATGGGGTTAGCTTTCGAAGATTTAATAGAATTCTTACCTCCACATTGTCAGTTCCAAAAGAATATGTCTGCTCGGGATGCTGATGATGGTCAGGCTGGGTATTATCCTACAATCAGTGTTTTCCGAGGAGGAAAGGCCCAATTCAATTTTGGTCCCAATTTTGAATTCCCAATAGATCAATTATCATCAACTGTTAAACCATTATCATTCCGGTATAATGAGCAGATTGCTGAGGATGTAGTCTTTGATTTGGTTGATCAAGTTGATTTTGAAATCATTGATAACTTGGAAGACGCAAGGATTGCTTCTATGGATGTCAAAAATACTGCTAAGAATCCCGCAATTGGACATAATAATCGTATCAATGCAGATAGTCTGCTTGAAGAGCATCCATCATCAGTGAAGATAGTAGAAATCGCTCCTGTAGAGAAGGACTTATCAGAAAAACAAAGTCAACAACAGACACCTTCAGAAGGAGAGGGACACGAAAACGTTTAGGACTCCGATGTGCTCCCTCTGTTGGGACTCGACCCCAGATTCCGTAGCTCGCTTTACTCGTGGTACGGACTGACTGGTGAATGGGACGCCCAAGTTGATTCGGGGCCATTCATAATTGGGATCTGAACCTCGGCTCCTCTGCCCAGTTGCGAAGCGCAGAATAAAGTTCTCGCGAGATCTAGCAACGGAAGTATTAGGGGCACAGCCCCAAAAAGTAAATAAATAAAGATGATAAAATAAATAATTACAAGAACAAAAATGCTATCTATGGACCTACTGAGATACTTTCTTCTCTAAGATCGGTCTGGCAATTTGGACAAGCAGAACCACCATTCTGACGGAAAAAGGCATCTTCGCAAGAATTATGGATACGAACTGGACAGTTATTAGGACCAGAACATTGCTTTCCCTGAGTGAATATATCCGAACATGCTACACAATGGCGAAGAGTATTGGTACCATCAGGGCCAAACTGTTCAATAAGATAGCTTTTAAGTTCGGTTAATAGACGAGGTGTCGGAGAGATTTTACGATCGGCTGATAATAGAAACCAGGAATCTTGAACTAATTTATTAAAACAATTGACATATTCATTCTCAGTCAATCCTCTTCTGGCTGCCAGTTGTTGTTCTTGTTGAAGTTGTTGGTCGACTATACGTGGTTTAGCACAGGCAGACAATTTGGAATATTGGATCCAAAACTGATCTGTTCCAGGTATATTCGAAGTTCCAGTGAAGATTTTTTCCACAATGGATTTGAAAAAATCAAGTTCACTAGGGGTCATAGTAGTGGCTAATTGAGCTACCTGATTCGAAGTACGATTAATAACCGTATAATGAAATCTTCCAGAAATTTTTTCATCACGAGTTCGAGAAACACGTAATCCAAGATCTTCTAAAGATCTATTTATATCATTAATAATTGATTGAAGACCCTCATCAGTTCCAGGAATATTATGATTTATGGTTGGTTCTACTGATAGAATTTTTTGTAATAATTGAAGAGCATCATCATTCGTCATAGTTCTTTGAGCAATCAAAGATGATAAAAATGTCCTCTCCACGTTAGTAAAATCAGACATTTCAGAAAATTATAGAATTAATTTAATCTGAATATAGATCGAAATAACCAAATGGCCAAATAAAAAGAACTCATCAAAACAGAATGAAGAAAAAGATTCACGAAGTTCCTTTAACGTTACGCGCGCATTCGCGACGCGAGAAATGCCACACGAAGTAGCTCAAAATTGGTCATTTATGTGAAAAGCTGAGTACAGCAGACCAGTATACGTCAACGCGGCCAGCCTTGATCTGCCTCCGGCAGCTGGGGAGAAGCCCACACCTCCAGTTCTCGGTTCGTTAGAGAAAATCCGATCATTAATATATCAATATATCAATACTACCCCTCAACTAAGTGAGAGCTAGGGGTCTTAGCCACCGGAGGCAGATGAAAAGGCTGCCAGAAAAGGCTGCCAGCCAGCACCAAATATTTACTAATGATAACAACAATATTCTAATATCGATGAATATGAATATTCTTATCAGCTAATAATTAAATGTTCATTACTATATAGAGAGATTCGTAGCCGCTGCCGCCACGTACCTGTAAAGCCGTGTCAAAGTTGTTGCGATCACGAACTCTAATTTTGCCAGCCTATCGACATACACCTCAACCAACTATCATTGTCCAAGTCAATTTTCATTCTTAATTCATTGATACTTCCTTGTTCAATAGGAATTTTCAAAGGAAATCAAATTAGAAAGAAGAGCTACTTTAAAGGGACTATTGAGTGATCAATTGATTGATCAAAATATAACGTTTGTGTTAATATAGGAACGTCTATCCCTACTAATAAATTTCATTGCGACTGACGGATTATATCAATTGGGCGAATATTTCCATAAAGCTGATAATTTATAAATCATAATCATGTCTTTCTATTCTCAAAATTATAATCCACAACAGCAGCAGCAGCAGCAACAGCAGCAACAGGGTCAATCCAATCCTCAAAATCTCCAATTCTTCCCTACAAATTTTGCAACTCCTTCATATGGCTTAGGTTCAAATGTCCCCTCTGTAGGTGGAACTATGTCACCGCAGGGTGGCCGTTCATCTGGATATTCATATGGTGTTGATTCACAACGGGAAAGGCTATCTACTGGTGTATTAGCTGCTTTTGGTACATCTGGATATCCTGGAGAACCTCCTCTCTTAGAGGGTAAGTGACATAGGTCTGGGGTGTAGCCCCAGACTAGGTCCTGGACTTGGACATTTTTGTTTATTTGTTTTACCTAACCTAACGTATAGAACTTGGGATCAATTTCTCACATATTCAACTCAAAACATGGACTGTATTGAACCCATTCCGTACGATTGATCAGCATATTATGGATGACTCAGATTTAGCAGGTCCTATTTTATTCTTTCTGTTATTTGGCACATTTCTGCTCTTGGTATGTTTTGACTCTTCTTCCTATGGCTCCCAGAGATTTCTCTAGTCAAGGATCAATTTGAAAGCATCTAGCACTGCTGTTCGTATTTCTGGTACAGAGTTGCGGCTGCCTGAGGCACGAATATAGCTCCTTGGATCTAGATATATCATTCTAACATTAAGTCCGGAAAGGTTCATTTTGGATATATTTACGGAATAGCTCTGGTTGGTACATTATCACAATACGCTATTTTAAACCTTATGGCTCTCAAATCCATCGACTTCACAAGAACAGCTAGTGTTCTAGGCTACTGTTTATTACCGTTAGCGAGTACAAGTGCTCTTGGAATCGTTGTGTCACTTGAGTAAGTTTTTTTGTATTAAATGGGTTTACAAAGAACGGCTATGACTGAGTCAAGTCATTTCATTGTTTACATATCCGGCCCGATCTAAGCAAGGACAAGGTCAGAAAGAAAGTAATGGGGTTCAGGGTCACATTATTCTAACTTCTTAGTAACGCCATTGGATATTTATTATCAGCATTTGTAGTCCTATGGTGCACATATTCTTCATCGGCGATATTTGTTTCATACTTACAATTATCAGAAATGAGAGTACTTGTGGCATATCCATTGGCACTCTTTTATGGGGTGTTTGCTATAATGTCATTATTTGCAGAAAAAGTAAAATAGTAAAATGGTTGCTTGAGAAATTGTATAACTAGAGCCAAAAATGGCAAGAACCTTAACAAAGATAAAAGGACTATGTCAAAGGTTAATGTGAAATATAACGAACTGGCACTAACGATGGAAAGTAAAATATAACATGATATTAAAGTCAGTACCGATATAAATACATGTAAAAGATCGCTTCTCATAATGTTATTTAGTGACGAACTTATCGTCAAAATTAGCATGATTTAATATTTGATCATGTAAATATTGTGATTCTAACTGGTTTCGATTTCGGTAACAGTTATATGATGAAGGGTGACGATCTTCGTCACCACATATTCGTACCTTTATCTTTAATCTTTTATGTCAATTTAGAATATTATTGATTCGATGCGTTGCCTAATATCCTAGTATGAACAGTGATATCTGAACTGCTTGGTGTTATTGTGTTTTGATCTGTGATGCCCGACTTGAATTAATTACGTAGTCATACTTTTACAGGTATTTTGTCGATTACTAAAACCCAAACGATAAGCAGCGCGAAAAATGCTGCCATTTCAACCTGACAATGATAAGCTGAGCGAGAATTGCTAGGCCGTTTGAACTATTAGCTGCGCGAGATTTGCTAGTGCCATTTCAGCCGGACAATTGAATGAATTCCTCGGCTGCCCTCCCCCAGCTTTAATCAAGCCTGCGTAGAAATGACATGCCGGCATAAGATCATATTAAGATGATGGAGAGATAATTAGTTATCTCAGATATAATTAATTAATTCTTGCTCAACGGCCTGGGGTAATAGGCAGATGCTGACTAGTAACGTCACTTAGTCACAATTAGCGAGGTTATACTGTATCGATTTTCGCGCTAGTGCTAGCCAATGATCAGCACATGCAAGATTCAGGGGCAATGCCCCGCAAGATGGAAAAGTGTGTATGTTAGCTATACAATGGAACCCTTGTAAGGAAGGAACAGAGGAATGAATGAATGAATGATGCTATTATGTTAAATTATTGGTGATCTCCAACCTACAACTACCGCGTAGAATGACGTTCTTAAATTCAGGGCTGCGTGGACTATTGCGGTTAAGAATCGGCTAAGACCACTAGTACCTTGAGTTTTGAATGTTTAACTCTTGGCAAGTACACGAATCAAACTTACAAGAGACAAAATGTTTCCCAGAATAGAACAAGATTTGTGATGTCATCCCCGCATTAGATATTGCGCTTAGCTCAAAGAAGGACATGGATCGGTCATCAATAGAGAATCGCAAATCCTTCGGCAACCTTATTTTGGAGATATGACAAATACAGTTTCGCCATGGTCACTCGACGTATTCTGATTAGAACTAAAGTAGTATAGCTGGTGCCGTAATCGGCTTAATGACGATGGCTACAAGAGGAATCAATGTCAAAGCAATATTTATTCCACTTCGTTAATTGTGCTGTGATTTTTCCAGTCTTCACGCAGTCGGCTATATAACTCACCTCGTGCGCTTAATCTTTGCACAAATAAGTTAAAATCCAAACCTTCTTCATCAACTTTCAACATGAAATTAATCCAAATTCTCAATATTATTGTCCTCGTTTTCGTTGCCTGCTCCACTGCAGGGCCAATCCCCGCTAGCTCTTCTTCACAGTCCGACACCGGAGAGGGAACGGATATCAGTGATGATGTATCAATCGTTGGTCCCGAAATAAGCATTCGATCTGATCAAGGGTCTGGATGTGTGGCCAGAATGGAGAAAAATATTCGAAGGCTGATATTTGATCAGTATAGAGTTGTGGCAGAATGTGTCGCTATTGATCCTGGAATGCTGTTCTCCGCCTGTAGCTATGACCAAAGTCCTATTGGTAGCGTTTGCACAGATGAGATTGGTCAAAATATTACTGTTTCCACTTCCTGGAAGACACCAGGTTTGTTTGATACTGGCAATGCATTTCAGAATATAGCCATAGCTCGATGGAGACGTAATCCAGGGGTTTAATGGTGTGTCTGTGGATAGGAACCAATGGTACAGTATATAAAGGATGTTATTCTAAATTAAATTATGTTTCCATTTAACCACGACCTCCGTTTATTGTATAGACATAGCCGGTCTCTGCTCCGACTTGGCCCTCATCGTTAGCCAGTTTTCGAAAGCCTCTTCAAAATCAGGAGAAAGTGCTTAAGTGCATACCATAACACGATACCTGGAGAAACGAGACATAAATATGACGTTTTAACTCAACACATTCGGGTGAACTTAGTCTTTCTTTTTATCTTCAAAGTCTATTATATTATAACATACATATATAAATCCTCATATAATACCTTATAACACAACAGCTTGCCCTCGAAGGGAAAATATTATTTCTAATATGAAAACCCTTCTAATAAATAGTCATTAAGCACTCAGTTACCTAGCACACTCTAGGCTGGGGAAGCTGTTATTGTATTCTCTTATTGTAGTTTCGCCTTAGGTTGTTGTAATCGTCTCTCTTTCCTTCTACCCTCCTTTTAATGAATTCTTCCATCGCCGGTAACTCTATCAGTTTCCCTTCATAGCTAATTCTGTATCTATAGTAATGATTCAAGCAATATAGTGCTCTTATAAATCTAGCGATTGGTACTAGCTTTTCTATTTTATAGGCTGCCGAAATCCACACTATCCAACTAAGTACTCCGTTTATATTGTTCCTAGAATGTTCGTCTTCTGAATGAATTGTAGCGTAACAGGACATTCTAAATATGTGTGGCTCATAGTATCCATTGCTTCCCGACAGATCGTATAGATCATGTATTGCGAGTTTCGTAGCATATTAGTTCCCCATCTCCCAATAGTAGGTAGTTTATGGAGTAGAAAGTTATGAAAAGTATCTGCTGCCATAGGGTCAACTTTGCGGATGTCCTGCAGCTTTCTCCAGATTGTGGGAAATGGATTTAGATAGTTAGAATCTATGACCCATTGAGGATGTTTGTTCCAGTATTGCTTCAAAGTACTTTTGTTGAAATCATGAGAAAATTCATCCACATAATCGGCCTTTTCTATTATCGCTTCGTTCGATGAATAGTCTATGCTTATCTGGTTTGACCCAGAGCTCCTGGATTTGGATGGGACGTCGACGAATCATGGATCCCCAGCGTATATACGCTATCTGTAGTGAATAAGGCATTTCTAGCTTAAGCCACGTAGCAAATGGTCCTTCTGTATAAATTAGAACGGTTCCGTAGTAATGAAAGACTTCTTCCGGTTGATCATTGACCTTCTATGCCCATTTGCGTATTCTAACACTTTTAGACCATATAAGATGGGTTAGTAAGGCTTGGTGTATAGTCCTATCCGGGACCCTTAAAAGTTCATATTGGATTTGCCCAAAAATATAAGTCCGAGCGAAAGAAGGAGTATCCATGAGAATCTGAAACCGATTAGCCCTGGCAGCTTCTGTTTGACCACTAGATCCCATAGTCCAAAACCGCCCTGCTCTATCGGTGTAGTTAAAGTCTCCTTATCTACCGGTAGTTTCTTTCGTCCTCACTTGTCAAACGCTATCTCCATTATCTCATTCAGGGTTAGTTCTGCTGCTGGGTTGAAGGGATCTATAAAGTTGATTTTAGAGAAAACAAAAGTATTGATCGCGAAGGTTTGCGCTGTAAAAGGGAGGTCGTATATCAACATAGGTTGAGCCCTCCTCCTCACTTTTTCTTTAATTGTAACCCATAGGTCATACATTTTAAGAGCTGATTGATGTCCTATTATAGCACCCAGTAACCTGAAGGGAGTTATGGATGGATCAACCACCTCGCTATCCTTAAAGCCTGTTCTTCGTAGAAGATTTCTCTCTCTTGGTTTGCCTAATAATACTATTTGAGTCTTTTTCCAGTTTACCAGGGAATCAGGGATCCGGAAGCTAAACAATAGGATTTGATGAAGGGATTTGCCGTAGGAGGATTTGCATGGGTAGGATCATATACTTGCCCGATGTTCTCCCTAGAGGCTGTGGATAAGCTGACCCTGCATTTTAATTTTGACGCAGGACTTTAAACAAAGAAACTTTCTAAAAAAACTTTCTAAAAAAACAACAACTTTCTTAAAAAAACAATAGCAAGTGCTACTGACACCCCCATCGACTCAAGTCTTAATAAAGACACCAATTGGCCTGAACCTGTTACCGCGCCCCCAGCTTCAACTGTGTCTGACGACGTGCCGCAAGACATTCCTGACAAAGACGCGTCAATGACCGACGATGTTACTGAAAAAGACGCGTCCTTGACAGAACACGATACAAAACATGGTGGCGACAAAACACAACCCGCTAAATCCTGGAAGAAGGGTCCGCCCCCCACATTGAAGAGAGGAAACGGCCTACCCAAGACGCGTCAACCGTCTCACTTCCCCAACTTTGATGAGAAACAAACCGTCTTTCTTGAAACTAGTCACCTCCACCTGACGGGAGCTACTATTGACAAGTTAATTGACGACATCATTGTCCTCTCGCGCTCCTCTTCCCGACAAAACAATGCTTTGGATACTCCCTCGACCCCTTTGGACGCGTCATTCTTGACGTATTGAATGAATACAATGCCAAGAAATTGAAAGATGAGAAAATTTTCCCATTTACCTCTAAGACATTTGGTCCTATCGGTACTTATGAACCACCTTAAGGGAGCATCCAGAAAAAAATTGTATTACGCTACTATGATCGATCATATGCTTCCAAACGAGGTCTATGACCCTTCTCCGTCTCTGATCACCGCAGCTGCCTCTGTTGGAACCATTTGTGCTTACCGCGTTCAAAACGAACCTGGCCCGAAAATGGAGGCAGAATCAACCTCGAGTTCCTTCGTAGTAAAATTGGCCATCATTGTCAACGACAACCCCCAACAGTCTTTGAAGCTTCGCCCTGTCCCAGGACAAGCTCATTGCTATCTCTGCCAATCATACTTCCATGATCGCCCGGATTGCCCCACTGCCCCCATTTGTCATAGATGTTACAACTCTATCCACGACCCCCGTGTGTGCAACAACCCCATATTCAACAGAGGACAATTTCAACAACCCGAGCGCACCTTCCGACCCCCAATTTAGTCTGTATTGTTAGCAGCTAGCGTATGTACAATGAATTGAAATTAATATATGTTTGCTGTTTAGATAACGTTAACAGTTAACCTAACTTAACTGGACTTAAACTGTTTTAAGTTAACGTTAACCAACTCAAACATAATTTATGTTAGACATGGACAAAGAGTACTTAACAACTAAGAAGATTATCGAATCATTGTCGATTCATCGATCATGGTAAACTTAACAGTTAACCTCTGAATCTCTGATAGAATAAGAGCTCTCGTCGGGGTCGGACTGTGGGCCTAGCTAGAGAAGTCAGCCGTGCGGCGCAATATTTTACATCGCGGTTGAGAATATGGCGTTTAAAAGGATTTATGCTATTAGATACTTCGTGAAACTGTTTCTGCGAATCAGCTCAGCAGCGTACATTTGGATCCTACTTCACATGATGCTATTCATTCTGTAAAGGAAATTTCATTGCTAGTATATGATGCCATTGGAAAGATTAGAAGGATCCTCAAGGATTTTTCGAATCTTCCCTAGATTCTTCTATTCGCGGGATGGAAGGATGCTTCGACCCTTCTCTCCAAGGCTCTTCCGCCCGCTGCGTGGAAGAGGAACTATTCTCAGAAGGAATTTCACTGGTTGTAAGACTCACTGGAATGAGGTTGATGATTGCTATATTCCAAGTAAAGTCTGTCATGACAGAGGAGATAAAAAGCCATTCTATGTAACTAGTCCAATATTTTACGTCAACGCGGCTCCTCATATTGGACATCTTCATTCTATGGCTGTGGCCAGTCTTATGAAACGCTGGCAGGCATTCATAAACCCAGCTAGAGGCACTTTTTTTCTGACAGGAACAGATGAACATGGAGTTAAGGTACTTCAAGCAGCTCGAGCAGCAGGACAAGAACCTAAGGAATTTGTTGATAAATTAGCTGGGTCTTTCCGAAGATTGGCCGACTCAGCGGATGTCGAATATAATAGATTTATGCGAACGACTGATTTAGATCATATAACAGCATCTAAAGCATTGTGGAGTATATTGAAAAAAAATGGATTTATTTATAAAGGAACTCATTCAGGATGGTATTGTGTTTCTGATGAGACGTTTTATCCTGAAACACAATTAGTCAAAGAAATTGATCCCATATCTGGAATAGAGAAGATGGTTTCCAGAGAAACAGGTAAACCAGTAGAATGGACTTCTGAAGAGAATTATTTTTTTGCATTATCCAAGATTCAAGATCAGCTTTTAGATTATATTCGTTCTAACAGAGATTTCATTGTACCTGAAGAGAAATGGAAATTTGTTGAGCGAGAAGTTTCCCAGGGATTGGATGATCTCAGTATTTCCAGACCGCGATCTAGATCTCCGTGGGGGATACCAGTTCCAGGGGATGAAGACAACCAAATAATGTATGTGTGGCTAGATGCTTTGACTAACTATTTAACTGGTGCAGGATTTCCATGGCGAGATGAACAATCTTACAACGCTAGTTCATGGCCTGCTGATGTTCATGTGATTGGTAAAGATATTCTCAGATTCCATTGTATTTATTGGCCCGCTTTCCTACTTGCTGCTGGGATTCCATTACCTAAACAAGTAGTTGTACATAGTCATTGGACAATAGAGGGTACTAAGATGTCCAAATCATTGGGAAATGTGGTTGACCCTTTCGATACCATTTCCAAATTTGGAATTGATAGTGTGAGATATTTCCTTGCTAATGATTCATATTTAGATCATGACACGCCATTTTCCCATGATCGTGTCCAACAGAGACACAATATTCATTTAGTGAATCGATATGCCAACCTGATTGTGAGGATATGTGGAGAGAAGTTTAATATTAGTCGGGCTCTCATGGTGGATTCGGATGCTATTTTTAAGTCATCCGATTTTAGTAGAAGTATTGGAGATGATGCCTATTCTCGTCATAATATCCTTGTAGGAGATGTTAACAGTATTCTCTCTCGGGTAACCTCTCTTATGGCACAGCATGATTCTGCCAGAGCTCTAGATCAAATCTGGAAACTTATAAACTCTGTTAATCTTTTTCTTCAGGATTCTGCCCCTTGGACGTATAAGACTCCCGATGAACTACCACTTCAAGATGCCATTATCAAGGATGCTAGTGAGGCAGCTCGAGTTATCTCCATAGTGCTTACTCCTTTCCTTCCGACTGTGGCAAATAATATGCTCGATAGGCTTTCTGTAGCGAAAGATAAGCGTACAGTTGACTATGCTTCATATGGAAAGGATATTAGTTATGGTATAGGTGCAAATCGTAAAGGTGACTATCCGATTTCTGTCATTGGTTAGATTTATGTAAATATTTGTAAATATCTATTTTTTAGAACGACTTTATTTAATTCAGCGCTTTTAAGACTCGACTTATCCTCGGCCTACAGAGTTTTGCGTCGAGAGTTACCGGTCTGGGGTGAACTCTGCTGCCGGCCACCAGAGGTATAAGGGAAGAGACAAAGAGAGGAGAGAAGTGCTATTGTCATATAATACATTCAACTTACAACTGAGACTACTTGAACATCTAAAGAACTGAGATCTAGAAGTACAAATTCACCTGTTTCGGAGAACTTAGGTAAACTGATGATTCGAACTTCCACAGAGTCTTCTATAATATGGCAAGTTTCGAATTTGGGTTGGTTTCCAACGAAATATACATGGGGCGTCTCATTAAGAATAAATGGATCACTATCTGGGAAGGGATAACTCCACAGAGTATCAGGGGCAGTTGGAGCACAATGTCTCCATTTTAGAGTATGTTGAATCATATCCAGTCGATTATCTCCTGAAACATATTTATAAATATCATCGATGGTTTGTCCACTAGTACCAAAGATACGGATTCCATCAATATCCCACCAATAAGGATCAGTCACAGTGGATACTACATTCGATTTAATTAAACCCCTTGATAAAGTGAACAGAGCTTGGTGAAATGGCTGTTGTGGTAGACTACTTGTCACAGGATCCAGTTTACCTGGCATTATCGCCACCGGAACCGACGAAGCCAAACCAGCTATTATTTCATCAAATCTATGCATGGGGAGAGGATTGAAAGTTACAAGATCGGCACCATACTGATAATTGGTATTCGCCAACTTGCCATTAGTATTCTCTTCACCTTTACTATTTAAGATTTTATTCTTAAAACTACTTTCACTTATTGAATTCCCTGCCAGAATCACCTGAGAAATTCGTGATGATAAGGTTTTCTCATCTTCACCGCCCAGTTCTCCCGTTAGAAACTCAGTCAGTAATTCAGATTCAAATTTAGTTTTCTCGCCATTAATTTCGAGCCCTGAAACAAGTGCTACATATCGAGGAGAAGAACTGGAATCTGAATCTGCCATCTGATCCGTCATTCGTTTCTCTCTAGTTTTCTGAGGAGCATATCCCGGTAGTTTTATATCCATCACATGGAAATCTCCACTGGAGTCTTCAGTTCCTAAGACGGCTATCACAGTCCCTGTTACGAGTAATTCGCTGCTGATTAAGTCACCAGTCAACTGTAACCGACCAGACTCGTCTTCTAATTGTACAGTGTCTGTTTCCTGATCAGTATATCTTTCTCTTTTCACTGGTGGGGCTCCATAATGCTAATAAAAGAAGTTAGTCATATAGCTCGGTAGCCACTGGCGGCTTGGGCTCTGCCCCAGTTAAGAGTGGGTTCACTTACTGAAGCTGAAACATCTTCCAATATATTCGGTTTATATTTCATATCCTTGTAGACCGTTCCGATAACCCATACAACCGTTCCTTGATGAACGTCTAGGACCTTGCTGACATACTGGACATTTGATCCATTGATATTCATCCCATTCCAAGCTTTGGAAGCAGTTGCAAAGACAACCTTTTTCAACAATTCAAGACGCATATAGTAAATATTAGCATATTGCTGAGTATATCGTCTTTCTTGGAGATTCAATTTGAAATGGTCATTGTATTCCACCGGATAGTGCTGAGCAGTATATCTCGATACAGACGCGTGTTGTTGGCCACTACTGGGATAAAACAAGTTAGCAATCAATTAACACAAAAATATAACTTCATATTAAAATTACCTTGGGTTTCGTAGATAGCTATCTATCTGAGGATTAGCGGAACCACTCATTCTTATCCATTGATCTCTAGGAATAATATGAAAAACTGAGAGAGAGCTTGAGAAGTGGCAGCGGCACATATATATATATTCTCGCGTTCAGGTCACGTTTTGCGCGTAGCCGCCGCATCTGTGATTCAATGCGGCTTCAGATAAGGTTACATAATGCATGATCTTGCAGATCCAGCTCCTCCAAGTTCTGGGGCAGGCAGAGGCAGAAGTGGGGCCAGAGGGGGGCCAGAGGGGGGCATAACAGTGGAATAGATCCACTGACAAGGCATCAGAAATAACTCTGGAATATATAATAAATCATATCGCATTTTATTAATTATTTTATCTATCATAATCATTGAATCAACTGACTTATTTAGATGATGCTGAAGCAGACTTCTTTTTCTTTTTGGATGGTGGTTGAGCACCATATTTTACTTCCAATTGATTTATAAGATTATTGAATTTATTCTCATGACGGCTTTTTATCATAAGAGCTAAAGCATCTTCAGATGACCCTCCATTGCTTTTTATAGACCTTTTGGCTTTATTTAAACCCAATTCTTCGGCAAGTTCTTCAGCTTCTATTGCTTCTTTTTCGGCAGCAACTCTTCTTTTCTTCTTATTAGCAGTTGATTCATTAGTGAATTTGGAATAACCAGGAACCCGTTTGAAATCAATTGCCTTTTGAATAATTTTTCTGATTCTTTCTTCATCTTTCAACACATCTGTATGAATAACATTCTCAAAAATTATCTCCATATCACCTTTACCTTCCTTATAATATTTGAGAATATCCTGTTCTTCTTCTCCACTTTGACGATATTCAAGTTTGTCTTGTTCAATCATTTGAGGAGTAACTTCGGCTTTACATAAATCCGAAAACAAATCACGGAAACTACCATCTTCAAATTCGTCCAGTTCACTGAGACTACCTGTACGGTCATATAATTTACGTCGGTTCTCATCACTTAGAACACTATAAGCAAATGCGACCCGTTGGAAATCAGTATGAAATTGAGTTCTCTGTTCATCATTTTGTGCCTTGTCTGGATGTGTAGAAAGTGCCTTTCTTCGGTATGCCTTTTTAATATCTTGAGAAGATATTCCAGAAGTATTTGACGAATCTAAACCGAGAACTTGATAAGGATTGATATCTTCATTAATAAGATCTTCTAATGACGATTCATTACTAGTATTGTTGCTGTCTGTAGAGCTGCTATCTTCCTTACTTGATGCCGTCGTTGTCTTTCGACTTCTCTTATTTTCGTTTTTGACCATTTCTAAAGAAACAAAAACGTTTCTAATTATTCTCAAAGAGTTCACCGAACTAGATGTTATGTTGAAGGAAACTGGCTCTTCCTGGTAGACTGAGATGGAGCTCAAGGATATCTGTGAGGCTTAAGTAATAAAACGCGACGCGTACAGCCGCGCATGAATCTTGGACCTAATCTGTTTGCCTCCGACGGCTGGAAACGTGGCCCGGTCCACCAGAATCTGATCCCTGGTCGATGCGGGCAAAGGGGTCTGGGAAAACTCCCTTGCGAGATACACTAAACAAATTGTCAGATTGACATGATCAGAAACTGATTCTCGAGCGTTTGGGGGTCAGTGGCTCGTCAAATTCTGTAGACAATAAAAGTCATTAAGTACCTGTCGGCCTGAGGCAAACCTTGATAAGTGCGCCGTCACCACTCTCTTTAATGATCTCAAACCACATAACGTAATAAATATTATTTTTCAACTTTATTTACAAGGTCTTCATTTTAATAAAAATTAAATAAAGTCTTATACTGCAAAGTACGAGATCCTAAAAGATCCCAATCTTTAGCAGAAATCCATAACTCATCAACTATTTTCAACTTGGCTAGTACACTACCTCCTTTCCAAGTAATAATAGAAGGATCCATTTCCCGAGGAATTGGCATAATAGAAACCTCTCCCTGTGAAACCGAGTCAGTATCACCTGCTTCTTCTTCTGCTTGGTTTCTCCACATACCCACTCGATCAGTTAAAAGATTACTAAACCCTGGAATTTTACTGGCACCTCCACCGACAATCATCAAAGAATCATAAAATGATTGCTTTGAAGAAGTAGATTTAGCGGCTGCTTGGGTGATACTTTCAATAATAGCATGATCAAGACCAATATTAATCACTGCCCGAGGATCTAAAGTTTCTGCTACATGAAACTGATTATTTAATTGGATCTGATTAGCTGAAAGATGTGACGTAGAAGTAGAATTAACGTTATTGAGAATCATAGATTTGCTGATTAAACCAATGCCACCAGTAGTTGAGGCACCAACCGTGGTGTTGCTTTCTGGAGCAGGTGTACCAGTAGCAGAAGTAGAAATTGGTGTGGATACTCCAGAAATACCATTCATAGTATTAGTGCCATTTTTAGAACCATTACCATTCATCAGCATTGCCTGTTTTTCTTGTTTTTCTTGTTCTTTTGCTAATTCTTTGATATAAGAAAGTCCCCAGACTGCAAGTGTTCCCTTTGTAAGATTTATTTGTGCGTCAGATAATGGATCATTATGTTTGCCATCGTAAACATCAAAAGATCTAGGGAAAAGTTTATACTTCGATAATAATTTAGATTCCTGTTCAAATAAGTCGGGGTAAAACAACCCTAATGTACAAAGCATTGGTTCGTCAAAAGTTTTAAAGTCGTACTTTTCCGTTGGTTGATCAGGACTACGTTGATAAAATGAATATAATTGAATAGCTATGTCTGCATCATTGGCAGTAATGAATTTGCGTTTCAAATCATCAGCAAGAGTCCAATCATAAGGGTTCTTTTGCAAATCAATCGATTTATAAGGGAATTTCGATTGCAGTAAAAACTTAATAAATGCAACTGTTATATCGTCACCTCCATATTTTAAATTTACTCGACTATCACTTAGACATACCCCTTCTTCGACGCAAGTTATTGAAGTTTTCTGGGCCCCAACATCAATGATACAAGCAGAAGATATCCCAGCACCAAATGTTGCAGCCATTGCTTCTTGTTGAATACATATATTAGCAAATCCCATTTCCAAGAATAATTCAATAAGATTGGTAACATAAGATCTTTCATAGAGATCCGGGATAATGATGACGGCGTTATAATCTTTAAATTGACGAATCGAAATATTTAACTCTTGTTCAAATGCTTCTACCAAGATTATAGCTAGATCTCCCAAAACCTGTTGAGCAGAAGAATAATCTTTTTCATTGAAAGCTCCATGCTGAATAGGCCAAAACAGTTTATATTTAGGCGATGAATCCGGTGGAAGTTTTAATGCTTTTTCACCAATAAAATAACTTGGTTCATTTTCTTCAATTACATCAGTCCAATCTATTCTGTGAACATCATTATGTTCAGGAATTATTTCCGGTCGCTGACGGCCGTTAAAACTGACAACAAGGTCATGAGAGTTAGGTATGATTCTTCGTTTGTAGAATCTCATTCGTTCTCTAAGATCCTTTCTAACGGCGTTTGCAGCTTTTTTGAACGCAGCGGCAGTAGCAGACTTCTTTAAACCACTGTTTCCACCTCCATTTACCTCTGCTTCAACCTCATCTACCTCCTCTTCCTGTCCCTCCTCCTTTTCCTCAGTATCGTCTACATCCATTTTCGTTCCATCATTGTCGTCATCTTCGTCATCATCAACAACTTTATGAGCAATTACATTAGGAATAGTCTTAGGATAAACTTGTGAAGCTAATCCAATACGTAAATTCCTTGATCCTAAATGAACTACTATAGTTCGTCCCCCAACAGATAATTGTTCCACTTCTTCATCATCCATATCACCATCTTCACCATTCTCATCAATATCATCCTCATTCTTTAATTTGGCCTTTTCTTCCTGTAATTCTTTTTCTTTCTCTAATTTTTCCTTTTGTCGCTTCTGTTCATCTGCTAATTGCCGATTCAAATAAAACTGGTCATCCTTTTTCAGATAATCCGTGTAATAATTTTTTTGATTAATAGCCGGTGCAGTTACAAACACCATTGGTTTCAAATTATTATCTACACGCGAAATTCCACTAACTTTAAGAATTGGCTTTGATCCTCCTCGTTTAGGCTTAGATGGATCCTGTGCTATCGATGTATTAGCACCATCTTTAGAAGATGGTTCTTTTGCATCATTATTATCCCTTGAAGGAGTCCCGGCATCATCATCATCTTTAGATGTTGTATCTGTTGTTGTCTTATTACCATCATCTCCCTTAATCATCTTCTCGTCTTCCTGATCATCTTTGCTGGCTTTTTCCTTTTTCGTTTTCGTGGGTGAAGCTCCTCTTGAACCTCTTGGAGGAGGACTCGATGGAGGTTCTACTGATTGTTCTATTTCTGTGTTATCTACCATTACAACACTCTCAATGGGTCTGTTTCACCACTAACATATAAACATGAATTGAATGAGATATCTATTGAATCAATCACCTAAACATCAAGTTCATTAGAGAATCAATAAAAAACGGAGCAGTCTGGATTTCATTCTCCTAATCGATCGAAGCTGGTCGATCAGCACGTGATCGACATTTGAAGGGTTACCCTGTCTATTAACAAGAAAGAGGATCAATTTTCGTTGTTATTGTATAACATCACGATATTGATTTTGAGCGACCAGTCGTGGTTCCGGCGGCTGGGCCCCCTAGCTCTCAGGCTGCTGAAGAGATTTAAATTAGTAACGAGTTTGGTAGGAGTCATTGATCAGTGACTGCAGTCTGCAGAGAATCTCTAGAGCAAAGCGAGACCTAGAAATCTGGGATCACGCCTGGATGCACAGGGCCACTGGTAGCCGCTCTCCAGAAATAGCCGACAGATCTATGAGCCGCACAAAATTTCATCTGAATTATCGCGATGTTATCTTGTATTTTGCCGGTCCGATGTCATGATGATACCGGTAAAGTTATAGGACTTAGATCCATGTTATATTGGTTAACTATATAGAGGATATATGACTTTAACGAAAGTTATATAGATCACACGGAGGATTCTTTCTTGTTTAAGTTGCTACTATGCCACTAAACTTATCGAGATGTTTGAAACTAGGAAGTAATAGTAGGATATCTATAAGATGGTTTTCTCATACAAGAAACGTCCTTGGAATAGAGGAACTAGCTGAACAGTCTGCTTTGTATCAAGATCATTGGGCCCCACAAGAACCAGATATTCGAAAAACAAAATACAAAATCCCTTATTCCCCAGATGCATATCGACATAGACATAAAAGAGAAACAAATTTTGCTGATTTAAGAATTATAAAACTTTGTTCTGGTAAAGGAGGAGATGGAAAGGTATCTTTTTTCCGTGATGCAGGAAGAGCGAAGGGTCCCCCTGATGGAGGTGATGGTGGGAGAGGAGGTTCAATCTACGTCCAAGCTGTAGAAGGTGAAACAAGTCTTCATAAGCTTAGAAATCATTACAGTGCAGAACCCGGTAGATCAGGAGGATCCGATCAACTAGCAGGTCGAAATGGCCAAAATGTTTTAATACAAGTACCTATAGGAACAGTAGTGAAATGGATACCAGAACCCAAATTAGTAAAAGAATTACATGAATCTAGTTTTAAGAGAAGACTACAAGAACGGGCCGGATCAGCATCAGGTAAATTACCACATGAAGATTTATTTTTTGATATAGATGTATTTGATGATTATTATTCTGTCGGAAGAGAAAGTTGGATACAATTATATCGAGAACATTATCCAGATGGAGAAGGATGGATTTTTAAAGAAAAAGAAGACGAATATTATGAAACAAGAGATTATTTCCAAAGATTAAATAATAAAGTAAAATTCTTTGATCTATTAACAAGACGTAAAGAACAAGAACATGATCGAATTCCACTTGATGGTGTTGATCTTGATAAACCTGGTTTAGAACCTTTATTGTTACTTGCTGGAGGTTCTGGTGGAATGGGTAATATGCATTTTCAAACATCAGATATTCGTAATCCGAGATTCGCAAAAAAAGCTCGTAGTGGTATAGACGAATATTTTTTGTTTGAATTAAAATTATTAGCTGATTTAGGTTTAGTAGGGCTGCCTAATGCTGGTAAATCTACATTGTTGAGAGCTATATCTCAAGCTCGTCCAAGAGTGGGCCATTGGGAATTTACCACTTTAAATCCTACTATTGGCACTATTTCTTTAGGAATTTCTAGACCTTCATTTACGGTTGCGGATATTCCAGGCATAATTCAGGGTGCTAGTGAAAATAAAGGTATGGGACTTGATTTTTTACGTCATGTTGAACGTTCAGGTGGTCTTGTGTTTGTTATTGCTCTTGATAGACCAGATCCATGTCATGACCTTGATATTTTACTTAAAGAGATGGGTCCAATGAGACTCAAGAATAAAAATATTCTGGTTATTGCTACTAAGGCGGATGTAGCTGATTCTGAGGAAAGATATGAACGACTTCGAACTAGGGTTAATGAATTGGCATCAATAAAAGCATCAGAGATAGATGCAGAATCCTCGAAGGTTCCTCCTGGCGAAAGTCAGAAGAAAAAATATGGATTTGAAATTTTGCCATGCTGTGCTCTGAAATCAGAAAATGTTGAAGCAGTTATTGGTGCGATGGGAAGAGCAGCTGGAAAGACATAAAACAGCATCCACTTATTGATAATTTGTAAATAGAACCAATATATTAATCAGGATTTATTTTTGTTATTATATTTTGAAGTAGATAAGACACCGCAAGAAGCGAGTCACACGCTGAACCGTAGAGGAGAAGTAGTTAATCAACTTCGAATCAAGCAGGGGTCAGGAGCCCTGGGATATGAAAGTGCTAAATCTCGAGCACACCAAGGCTGAGGTCTTGGGCCATCATTTCCGATCATCGGTATGCTGCAGTCTGCCAGAAGCTGACAGGAGAATAGTAGCGAAGTATGAACGGAGAATATCCAACAGTCTTCGTAGATACTGTTCCTAACAATGTGCAACTTAAAAGCAATTTTTTATTAGTAATGTAGTAGTACGCAGAAAACACACCGACACAGAAATTCTCCCTTAGACGGGCCCATCGGGTCGGAAATTTTATTAGAGACGGTAAAGATCAAAGGGAATTTATATAAGTTTTGGCCCCCACTCTGTGACGCCAGGCTATGGTGACTTCTGACCAGTTTGAAATCGTGTCTGTTAGCATTTTCTCCTGTTTTTTCATTATCTTCAGCAACCTGGTAACTGAGAAGCTTGCTGTGTTCGACCAATATGGATCCTTGAACCGAACTTAGAGTAAGGAGTGTTTGCATCACCCGGGGTTGTCAACTTCCTCTGAGCCACGAAAAAGAAAGTCGAAAAAGTAACCAACCAATACTAGAAGAGATATAAAGCCATCGTTTGAAACAGGTTTCCAACTTCCTTCTAAAGACAGGTACACGACGTTGCTACCATATAAGGCAATAACGATCTCCTAGCAAGTGATGCCTCGTTCGAGGAGTCTGCGGAGTTGTGATTCCTATAAGAGTCTTCCGATTTGACGGTTTCGTGCTCCCATCCGACCCGTACATTCTGAGTACAGCGTCCGGTGTTTGTACGATGGATACAATCAACAGACCCACTCAAGCGAAACGAGCCAGGGGACCCAAGACGACACGATTCTGACCGGGATGTAGCCGACGCGCTAGGCAGATTGTAGATAGGTGGGCATTGTAGCCGCTCTACGCGTATCTAAGTTTGTATCTGAGTGGGCGTTATCTGTTTGACTAGTTAGTTATAGGAAATGTACCCCAACCTCTATCGGTTTTAGTAACAAAGTACATAAGCAGGTGGTTATCTTTCAGTAGATAAGGCTACTTGTGTAACAGATAGTATTTAGTTCAGCCAATTTAATAAATTTATAAGTCATTTTCCGTCATCTTCCTTCTTAAGAAGTTAAGATGTAATAAATTAATAATAGACGATGAACTGATTGATTGAAGAAATACGAATAAAAAAATATATGGCAATAGTCTGAATTTCTTTTGTAAATTTCACGATAAATACGTTTCTTTGTTATCTCGATATAACATGTTATACAACAACCAAACAATAAACGATAAATGATACATGTGGGCTGAGCACGTGTGGATAAATAGGAACGTATATAGTTATCTTAGTTATTAACTTCATATTAAACTTTCGCGTTCTGAACGCATCTTAACCCATAAATGAAAAGCAACATCTTTATTGAAGATAAGCTATCAGATAAGACGCGATTACTATGACTTAACCATCTCGAGGCGGAGACCCACTTATGACGCGATTTATGAGTAATTTAAGAAAACAAGATGTCGTCGACTGCTTTTCTGTTGTTTCAAATATATGCAATTCACTAAATTGAGACCAATATGTAATTACATACAACGTGTTGCTCAATTAAGCCTAGAATGGTAAAAGATCCTCGGTTCAGATCTAGGCCTACATTAAGCTTACTGATAAGATAGGTACATAAAGATACGAACAAAGTGTAGTAACTAACAGTACATGGTGCTTAACTGCAATAAGAAACATCCACCAGTTAAGGTACATATCCATCATACATATACTTACATAGCGGGGTCATCTATCTATGAAATGCCCGACATGCACACTCTATTGCTCTTTGTTTGTTTATGAATACGTCTAGACTCTGGGGTTCTTGGTCCTGCATCTGATATCTACATCCGGTTTTCTCGATGTTCTCATTCATATTCCTTCTGCGAGGCACTGTCCCAACCCGGTCGCTCGATCTCACGGTCTTATCGCCTCCGGCGGCTTGGGTACTACCGTAGACCCGGTGTTCTCAGGATGCTGGCTCTCGCCCTGTTCTCTAGCCATACTTCCGTTTCTGGTTATTAGGTAACAATTTGAATCGGTTGGCCTGGAGCTCAGATGCGGAACGTGTTTTGAGAGAGTGCCCTGACTGAAGGAATACTGGTGATCTCGAGCGTAGCAAGATTAACAGCGTGTGAGCGTATTGAGAACAGGAGTCTGGGGAGAGATCATGGGCTATGACTGGAAGCAACTTGGCCTGGGACTACCCGGAGTCAAAAGCGTAGGAGCTTCAAGCTCAGGCAGAGAACACCAAAGCTGCATAAAGCCCAGCTAGCTAAGCCTTGGAACTATTTAGTAATTGCAAATGTCATTATATTATTACGGTGTGCAAATAAATAATCGAGAGATAAAGAAACATAATAAAATAAAAAAATATTATTAAAAACATTAAAAGAGAAATGCATATTAGATGGTATAAATCTTCGATCAAAAATATAAATCAATAGAATAGTGAGGTCGTGATCTTCGTTAAACTAAAACTAATAAAGAGGTCATGGTTCATATAGCAGGGAGAGACTCATCCAAAACATAAGACGGATAAATTTCTTGACTATTATTGTTACCGTTACTATTAGATTTAGACCAAAATCTTAATCTATTCTTAGCAGCAACTCCTAACTTGTATGAAGAAGAAGGTTTCTTCGGTACAGAAATTAATGGCGGTAATGTTTGTCGACTATAATCTGCTAATGATAATGAAGCTGAATAATTTGAAGGACTTGGCATTGATAATAAAGGAGAATGCGGTGATGAAGAACCAATGGAATAAGTTGATAATGATGAGGCAGATGAAGAGCTTGACAAAGGAGGAACAATGGACGAGGAGAAAATAGTAGATGATGATGAATGTTGCTGATGAATATAATTACTATCATTACCATTATTAGCCATAACTGCCATGCGTCTATATGGACTAATAGGAGGAGTATTATAAGCATTATGACCATTATAAGATGATGATGTCACGATACCAGAAGGAGATGACGATGAATATGTATATGAATTATCATAGTAATAAGGTGAAGATGAATTATAACCAATGAATTGTGGTTGTGGTTGTCCATGGGGATGAACATGAGTATGGGCTTGCACTTGAGCTTGAAGTTGTGCTTGCTGTTGTTGTTGAATCTTTAATTTCAAATTCTCTTTAATGGGTCTTAAAAATGGTGCAAAATGTGTAAAAAGATCATTTTGACGAACAGTTAAATCCCATTCTAAAAGTAATAACAACTGCTTTTCCATCAGATTAACTTCAGCAATACTGAATAATCCTAAAGTATATTTTGCCCAATATTTATTCTTAGGAGAAGAATCATTTAAATTTTTAGCTGCCATAATAAGACAAGCTAAGAAAATTCTATGACAAGTACATGCCATTCCTTTTGCCATTGATGGTAATTTTTGTCTTAGACGTGCTAAATAAACTAAAGTTGTCATAAGAGTGGGGGTTTGCACATTTGATTTTTGGACCAAAGTAGTAATAAAAGAATTGAGAGTAGGTAACGGGATAGTTGTAGAACTATTCAAAGACTGTGATGAAGGAGAAGGAGGTGGTGATATAGGGGCCACTGTCGGAGTTGGAGGATCACATTTAATAACAGTTAAAGTTGTAGAAGCCAAATAATTAATCATGGCTTGACTAACTGGTTGTCTAATAAAGACTTCTAACGCTTGTTTATCTGACATGTTGAAGCTTCACTATAATGACAGACTAAAAAACCAGAGACCAGAGATTTCCAATCCTTTAAGTATCCACTATCCTCTCAAATGAATGTAATTAATCAATAAAACTTAGTCCGACCAGCAGACAAAGTTAATTAGATTGATTAAGATCGCCAACGGTTAAATAATAAGCGACAAAGATAAAAGTTAAATCAAAATCAACTCGATATAAACTTTATATTAAATCAACTGAAATGAGAACTGATGATGCTGAACTAAAGGAAATGAACTGACGATGCCGAATCAAATGTAATGACCAGATGCTAAAACGAAAATGACCTGATGCTGACGGTTCTCCAGTAAACCAATCTTGACACCAAATGAACAGATAGTTAAACCAACCAAGATATATGATGGATGATAAAAAACAAAATTAAATATAAATCTGACCTCTCTATCTATCATGGATAAATATCCGGACCTTATCCTGTCTATTTATATAATGATCTTCTTCTTCTCTATATAATGGCCTGGTTATTCCCTTCTTCCGCTTGAACACGAAGATTATCGCACAGTATGCAACCAGCCCTTGACGACGCGCGCGACCTGCCTCCTGTCCTGCTTGCCTGCCTCCTGTCCTTCTTGCTTTACCTTACGTTACTTTTTCCTGCCACCCAGATGTTTGTTAAGCCTAAAAAGAAATGTTACAAATGTAAAAGTCCCCTTTTCAGGCAAAAGCAAATACATGCACGTACCATTTTGAGATCGTGGTTTATCGATTTAAGAACTCGTCGATTCTTAAGAAGATATCTAGTAATCTAATAAGCATACTGTCTGGTGGGGTTCAACGTTCACAATCTAGGCATAACCAAAGACAAGAACAAGGACAAGTAATCTGTAATTTCTTCAGGTTGAAGCTTATCTTCGTTTGAGAACCTTCGTTTAGTTAGGAGGTGGGTATCCTTAGACGGTCCTAGAAATGTCTTGAGTCTTAAACCTTCAACTTCGTAGGTATCTTAGTTTAAAACTACAAGTTAGTTGTAGTGGATATAATTAGGCTTTAGTTTATGATGGATTCATTATAAGATATTAGTTATAAAGTGTGTTAGTTTGTGTAATTTTATTAGGTAGCTGGTGGTTTATTTTTTTATTTTATCTTATATTTTCTTTTTTCATTGACTCGTGGCGGGAAAGGAAATCGAGATTTATCAATTTCTCCCTCTCACACAGCAAAATCGTAGAGAAAAAGAAATGTTTTTCCGCAATATAATGTATGTATTTTAAACTAACTATATGTAAGTGTCGATCTTATGCCACTTTCGGCCGGTGTGCTTGTTACCCTGATGTCCAGCCATTTTGACAGTTCAAACTTAAAGTCAACTAGACATAACCAAACACTACCACTGAAAAATAGATGGTAGGTACAGTATTATATTAAATAATTTGTGTCCAACCTGCCTGCGGTGGGTGGTGCTTTAGTTTATCGACTCTAGTGATGGCTGGGGAGTTCTGTGGACTACTCCCCCAGCCTCCGGAGGTAGAAAGAAGGAAGACGCTGGATAATTTACAATAATGTTAATGAATGTCAACCCCTCAATACCCTCGTTAACGGTTACCTGTAACTACCGCCTTATGTCTATTTGACACTTAAGCCGCGTTTATTTAACGTTAAACGCCAAGATTAGTTAAGTCGAATTTGGATAGGTCAGAAAGAAAAAAAAACCATACCACTAACCTAACATTAAAAACGTTAAACGCCTTAAATTATCTATTATTACTATTATTATATTCCCTGCTTGCAAGGAGTATACATAAGCGCGCGCGACACGGGGTTATATTAATATTAAGCTAATTAATTAACCTCCTGGCTTCATCATATATGAGGAACGCGTTTATATATTCAACCCCCGATCCAGACAAAAACAATTAGCCACCTGATGAACCGAGTGGGTCCTGGCTAGATATCCCTAACTTTCCTCTTCTGCCTACGAGAGCTGGGAGCTACACCCAGACCCCTTCGAAAGAACCACATTCTCGAAAGATCTGAAAATCAGTAGTGGCCTCTATCGGAGCATTAGACCTCCTTTGTCTCTCCGGTATGGTCCCCGGAAAGGAGCTTTTTTGAATTTAACTTTGAAATCTCTTTGGGGACACAACAAACAGTCCAGATTCTGGTTCGGACCGCATGCTCTTTGTAACGTCACACTTCAGTCAGGGGTTACTAATTAACAGGGATTGAACGCAGTAATAAGTTAAAAGACTAGGATAGATGTTAACAACCTTCCAAATACACTCAACGTGTATCAGACTATGTATGTGTATTTGACTAACCAAACGAATTGGTGTTTTGATCAATACAACTTGAGTCATGATAAATTGTTAAGTTGCTCGTTTATTGAGAATAGTCTACGGCAAACGAGTTTGTTTTTTGAGTTTAACTCAACCTATTCCCAAACGGGGTTGGCTCTTCTCAGTTTTTCACCATTTCCATTTCTGTAACAACGTCAAATTTCAAACATAATTTTGTTTGTTACTCTTTGCCTAAATAGCTTCTCGTCCCCCTCCCCCTCTTCCCTTTTTCGACCTCTTCTTTCCTCTGTTACCCTCGTCGTCTACCTCCTGCCATCACCATCTTTACAAACTTTCACTTGCTCGAAAGGCGGTGTTTCGCTCGAGGCATGAGGTAGTGATATAATTTCTCGACCGTAGCAAGATCTGAGGGCTTCAGGGCTCCGCCGCCATCAAGGATGCTTCCACGATCCCGTCACTACCTTATCGAAACTTCTCAAAGCTACTAAGAGTGAGGTGTTTGCGGCCATACCCCGGAGGAGGGGAAAGTAGTGCCCACTAAAATTTTGGTATTGGCAATCGCCGTGCATCTGTCTTTTGACCTGATGACCATGGGTTAGTCTCACATATCATCGCTATCTGTTTTCTACACAATAAATGTTAGGTGTTTCAAATGTACCTGATTTTCCTAGGCTGCTGCTAAGAGATACATCCTTGATTCGCCGACCTCGTTCTCACTGTTAAGTTAAACTATTACATGCGCATATTGTTATATGCACTATTTTATTGGGCTAAGACACTATTGTGTATGCATAATGTCTCCACTGAATATGTACGAGATGTACAACTTGTGGAGAAGAATCTTGGCACCTGATCAATCTAACTGATGTACTGTACAGACCTATAACTACAGCACCTATTAGATCTATTAACTGCCAAGGGCTATTGAAGCTTATTCAGGGATCCTGCCCCAGATTTTCAATACGATCGTTTAGCCAAGGCCAGTAAACCTAGGGAACTTGAAGAACACATTAAGGAATATTTTTCGGTCCTTTTTCTTTCCTATATATCTGGGCCCGTAAGATAAAAGCTTTCATGGTGGTTACTACTACTGTATTCTACTACTAACTATAGGTTTTTACCCTTATCTTAGTCTGCTTGTTGCGGTATATGCATCTGTTATCGGAAGCTTTTTGTTGAGGAGATTCCCCGTTCATATGATAAACAAAATCCTGCGGAACAAAAATAATCTTAGCAGAGAATATAGCATATAATACTGTACAGTACTGTATGTACATGCAAGTTTGCTGCTACTGTCGGAACAAAAGCATGAAATGAAAACCTCTAACATTATCGTCCGCTTTACCCCACACTCTTATATATGGGTGATCTTATGTTCCTTATATCCGTTTGGCGGGTAGATCTCTTTCTTTGCCACCTTGCTCTTCATGGGGTTCTATTCCATCTATTTTCTTACCAGAGTTTAAACAGCTTGAGGATAGCGAGAGCAAGGGTACGATACCACACCTCCAGCTGGTCGGTGTAGATGTGATGGCTGCCCATCTCCCCTTGTAGATGGCGCTTAGTTCGGGTATTAGAATTACCGTTTCGAAACTCCTCTCGCGGAGTGGATCCAGCGAGGTTAAGGAGATTATTTCATCCCTAGACCTTTTGCGTTTTTTCGCCGCTTAACACCTCTTCTTCTTCTTCTTCCTCTTCCGCTTTTTGACTCATTATCCTATTAAGGCATAAAACACACGATCTCTTAAAAAGGTCCATAGACGTATGTCGAATATTTTCAGCAGATCATTTGAAACTAGGATGATCATTTCCGTAAACAACCTAGTCTAGCTGTCGATTAATGGGTTGTCGCCGATCTATCTGATTTCAGCTGTTAGTCGGCGTGTTCAACAAAGGTGGGGGCTGCCAAACCTTACAATTGTTACTAGACACAGTTTTGGGTCTGTAGATCTGTGTTAATCTGTGGATCTTTATCCCGAGTTATCTTTCCTGACATTTTGGAGGATCAGTACGACAAATGCCCGGTAGAGCCGATTTTACGGTGTTTTTGAAGAAGTTGTCGTTTTACGGCGAGTTTATCATGTCCTCGGTCATAGAAGGGGAAATGGCAAAATAAGAGCATGCTGCCCATGCCTAGATACCTCGGCTTACAAGGGTGTGGGCGAGAGTGAAGTTTTCGTTCGCTGATTATATTTACACTTACTACCTTTGACGACTAGAACGCCTACTTCTCGCTAACCTCTACACGAATGAATCGCTTTTATTCGGAACACAGTTAGGATCGGCCCATTCGCCGGAGGGCAGTAAATCTTAGACGGACATACGACAGATCTAGGCTCCGAGTAATCAAAGACAGACAAGGAACATAAAGGAGGATCAATACGTAAGACAGCGTTTGGTCTGCTTCATGACTTCCGTTGTTTCCATGTGTTTGTAAGCGAATATCACTCAGCTGTCGTTTTATCTCTTATACGCAGGCGGGACCCACCTTCAATAATGGAAAATCACTCCATCTTGTCTCATTCATATGTTTGGTAACAATAGCATTCATGTTAACATATGTCATGTGGGCCGCACTGCCGGTGTGAGAATGGATCTGGTTTGAAGCGTCAAATGGATTTAATATAACTTTGATTGTGCTGCACAAGACGGTAATTCTCCTACGCTTGACTGATAATCCCTGTTTGACACTTTGCTAATCCCTTCTAACTTTTTATCTATTCGTCCTTTTTGGGTTTCTTGGAATTTGATTGCTTCTCCTGCTTATCGTCTTGATCAGACAATTAATGACTTTCCTTAGGTGTGAAGTTAGTTCCTTTTTAATTGACCCCTGATTTACGACGATGAATTGCCGTGAAAACCATTTTGATAGCCTGACATATGCTTGACAGACGCCTTTTATCAGGCCATGCGGCTACTTAGGTCTTATACTTATTATCCACCACCGCAGTCAATTAATTGATTATGCTGTTCCCACGTGGGTTGATGTATGCACTAAGTTATATGTACGTCCAAACAATAGAAATTAAGTCTAAAACGACTTTGACCACGCGAGACAGTTATCACCTGAAACATTTTACTCTTCTAGCCAGTTACATCCTGGCTGTACGTCAGTCAATGGTTTGACCCGTGAGATTGATCGAACTCACATAAAAGTCCCGAGTTTCGAGACAGAGAGATTTATGCTAGCATATATATGTCTTCTATCTCTTCAGCCTTGAAAGATACCGAGCTCGATAGAGCAGTTCGGATACTTGCATAGTATGAATTATGCCCCTGAGCCTGAGTTCTGGAGTTTAAAATACCTCATTTCTACCTAAGCTGTGGTGGTAACTTCTGCGCTTCGAAGCGGGCCCCCAAATGGCCCAGCGTGGACCTCGGTCCTAATGACTTTCACATGACGGTATCCTCCGGAGAGATCTACCGAGAGGCCAACAATACGAAGAAAAGCTGGGACGTACCACTAAGTTCAACAAGGGTGAAATCAGCAAGAAGATGGGATATGGGACATCACCCCAGCCGCCGGACTTAACTCAGTTCTATTTTTCCTTAGCATTGTCCTTCGCATTAAGGCAAATGGGTAAGAACACGACGTGTACGTCCCCTGCTAAGTTCCAAGGGTGCGGTCCTATTTGTCTTCCTCGATCGATAATTCGATAGTAATATTATTTTACTCCTTCGCTTCTTTGACGGAAGACTGACTTACCAGTTCTTGATGCAATATACCCTACAAGTCAGATCCTTAAGAATTTGCGAGGATCATGAGTTGCATTACGAGTTTTTTGGTTGTCTTATTTATGCTATAATATGCATGCATGAGGACTTTTCTGGATCTGAATTTCACTGTATCTGTACTCGTGCATAAATCTGCAGACTGAATCTTAGTTAATATTCATAGATTTATTAAATTTAAGACCCTTATTTTATGCACTAAGGCTGCATATGGAAATAGCCTGTTATTAATAATGCAGGTTATCCGTTAAGCTCTCTGTAGGCCAATTCTGTATTAACCGCCCCGCTACTTGCTATCGACTCCTTTTTTATCCCTGTCTCATAGCCCCTGATCTCGATCGGCTGTTGGCTGATCGAGGACGCGTTTTCTGTTTCAAACTGATTCGGGATAGATCGATTTCACAAGTCTCTCTGTGGAAGGCGGGCCAAGCGGTCACTTGCAATGCTCGGATCTCTTCAGCGAAATCATTTTCTGGAAGCTTCACGATGCTGGCTCTCTCGCTATGCTCCATACCTTTCATTCAAGGACAAAAGGCAGGGGGTGATGATTTCCCCCCTTTGAGAATGTTAACTTTAATACTGTTCTCCTTTGAATACTTGTGTTAAGAGTTGCAATAGAATTTGCTTTCAATATGTCAGCCCTTGAATTGGGATATCCAAAAAGGTAAAGGTATTACTCATGACTACGTTATCCCTTTATTATATCTTTTATATTTGATTGTTTCTTCAGAACTATAAGTTATATGTCATAGTCGAAAAGGACAATACAGATCTAATCTATCGATTGCCATCTGCTCAATGACGATATGATCTGCGATTTCATTTAATAACGGCTACGATCTTTGCGATTAGCTATACAAATGGAACTCCCGCGAACGCAATCATTCTCATTGGCTATCTGTCCTGCAACAATTTTTCGTTTGTCAGTTTCATCCCTGCTTGTCTTCATTCATTGTTCGTCTGCTCGCTAAGCGTTTCTTACCCCTTAATAATTAGATCTAAACGGAGTTACTTTGACATTTAATATAACCTTATGCTGTACTACATGCCTTTCGAACTCCTCGTTAATTCACTAAATGCCCCTGGGACCTGAAACTTCTAGTTTGGGGATCTTTTCATATAGCAGCTTTGCATCAATGGACAAGTGGCCGCCTACCGAGAAGCAGCAGCCTTGAGATCATCGAGAACCATGAAGAGAGGGACATCTAGACAACCCCTACAGCTACTAAAAGCAAGCCACAGGCAACCAATTTTGATTGTTCTGCATTCTATCTAGGGTTAGTTACCGTTTAAAAGAACCAAATTAGAAGCAATGTCTTGTAATCCAACCTGGCGATCTACTGCAGGAGGCATTCTTGCAGGCTGTTAAGGTACGAATTTTAATTTGACTCTCAATTCATCATCCGGTTGCAACCGTCAAATGTTTCCAGCCACTCTGATCATTTAACGGTATTAGAAGCAGTCAAAATAATAAATCGAAAATGCTCGTTTTTCTTTTTTAAAAAGCAACTAAAGTTAATTAATTCTATGAATACCTCCCGATTCGATTATATCGATTGCACGCAGAATAACCTCATTGTCGATTTGTCCGAAATCTCTGATCCTGCCTAGGCCACAGAAACAAAAGTCGATCAATACAATGCAGTAACAACTTACAATACTATTTCATTGTTCATTCGATGAAAAAACGCTCAAAAACGACTTTGTTGGTTGATTGGGTTTAACGTTGATCTGCAACAAATCTCGATTCGAAGGAGCGCTGTCGATTTGGAAGAATCTTGGAAGAAAGGTCGATTTGGAACAGTTTTTGTGGGCAGCCTTCTGCGCTCCTGCAATCGACGTCTGCAGCAATCCTTCGTAGCCTCAACTGCCAGAGGCAGTTCAAGATCAAGGGCGGCCAAGATATTGGATGTGTTTCAAGTAAGACGGATATGATCTGACTGCCATTTGGCCCAGGGTTGAGGCTCCCGCTACCGGTGATAACGGTGGCAGTTAACGGTACATGTTCCATGCTTAAATATGATCGATTGGCCGATCGTTCAGTGTGATAAATTGCAGAAATACCTGATTCATGTACATTCGGCCATGCAACAGATTCAAAGAAAGATGAATATAGAGGGCACCAGTCTAGCAGTCGGAGAAATGGCCAGGGATTGCGCAGAGAATGGAAGCGGGAAAACGACTGATACAACCGGAGGACGACCAATCATCTCAAATGGGATAATACGATCTGAAGAACACCAGCAGCCGCCTGCAGAGACGTAGGTTGTGTTACATACTCTTCTTACTCTCGGTACAGTTGACATGCTGTCTCTAGACTACTGACCAACCCCCTGAATAATTTTATCACTCAAATATTTCTACGCTGCCTTATGATAATAATTATTTATGCCAAGATATATTACTACGGCATAAATCTCATGATTAACTCTGTTATTTCGTTTAGAATATACATGGACCAATCAGTTAGTTAATTAGCAAGTGAGACAAGATCAAGCATCTAGTGAGTGGATATAATATTCATATTAGTTACGATTATTCATCAGTCCTCTTCCAATTGCCGGGCAGTTCAAGATCTATACTTGCTATAAATAATAACATTTAACATAACAGATATCCTCTTCCTCTTCCAGATGCCGGGCAGTTCCAGATTTATGCTTGCTATAAATAACATTAACAAATTTCTGTTTTCACCTTTATGTACAATATCTCCACTTTGCACAATGTGGTCAATCTCCTAAATAATTTTTATACTATTAACAGTTAAAATCATGCTGGGCTCATGTATCCTCACGCATTCATGTCATAAGGACTAACAGTTAATTAACCTTCATATAACTGTTAACTGTAAATCCTTGGAATTTTATAAACTGATGAAGCATGGAAATAGTTTTCCTTTCTTGCTCTTTGGTCCATTCATTGTCTGCTTCCAGCATAACCTCAGACCTTATCGCTCACTTTGAAGTTCATAGGATATCGAGAGAGCAACCCCGGGAAAACGGAAACGACTGTTGACCATGTTCTGCCTTCCACAGCCTAGGGCGTAGTCTAAGACCTGTAGTTTACTTCAATCACAGAACCTGGGAACCTTGGTGAAGCTATGAATCTGAGCTGAGCCCAGTCAAGTGAAGACTTCAGGAATATGCAGTCATCAAAGCAATCAACAGAATCTGCCTCCTTCAATTATCTTTCATAGGGAGGTATAAGTTTATTATTATTACTAATTACTCTTATTAATTCTATTTACCAGTTCTATCTCGTTAGTTATAAATTCCCAATTAAAACGTCAATCATAAAAATATATTTGCAGAGTTTTGAATCAGAAATTTGGGTATATTTGAGAAACCACATAGATGGACATGAGCGAGAGAGAACAATTTTCCCCACTTCATGCCCATTCGGACTGGTGCACAGCAAACTTTTCTCGTCATTTCAAAACATAAGCTAAGCTAAAATTCAATCACTACTTACATTGTCATATTATTCCGCCCTTACTAAAAGGGCTATTATATTAAAATAAGGAAGAAAAGAGAAGAACATCAAACTTTGAGAATTGATTTTATATCACCATGGTACCCAACCACTAATACTTTTTGAGTGGGTGTGGTGGTGGCATATATTTTGTGACTGTGAAAATTTCAATTGATGGCGCTTATTGGGATATTTATGTCACTCATATAAGGAATATTAGTGAGTAGAAGAAGATCGTGGGTGGAATTGTCAGACCGGTGGAATGGGTTTTTGAACTTAATGATACCAAGTCTAGTCAGTTGACTCAGTTCGCTAGACTAGTACTATTACTGGTCTGAAGGGCCCGTGTGCTGGTAGGGCCTGTAGAGATAGGGTCCCCAGACTGGACCTCTAGACTCGTGGTTCTCTTGGTAGGATCCATTGACCAGTAGGGGCCCTTGACCGGTTGGAGCCCTTGACCGGTTGGAGCCCTTGATCGGTTGGCGCCCTTGACCAGTTGGAGCCCTTGATCGGTTGGCGCCCTTGACCGGTTGGCGCCCTTGACCGGTTGGCGCCCTTGACCGGTTGGCGCCCTTGGCCGGTAGGATCCACTGGACTGTACGAATGCAGATACCGCCAGATGGCTCCAAGACTCGTGACCGGACTTCTCTTGTATTGAGATTCAGTCGCATCTTATATCAGCGATATGTGTCAAGCAGTTCGAGCTTGCTAAAGACACAATATCCAGGGTTTCTCCAGAGAAAAAAACGAAAACTAAAAAATAATTGATGAATATTACACCGAGAAGATCTTCACTTAACTCAAGGTATGAGACGGAGACAGAGAATAGCTTTCTTTCCTGTGCTGCTTCCTCGGGGCCAAGGGCCCGCAAACACAGCGTAGCTAGTAGAGACGTTTAAGACAGAGCTCCGACTTCCTGTAACCTAGCCAGGCGAATCAAGTAGAGGGGGTCTTGAGAAGAGCTTTGGCACCCGGAGTCAGAGAGAGGAACTGCTTCAAACAGATCCGAAATCAATAGTAAGTTATCAAAGTTAATCTCTATAAAAACCAAATTAAATACAAAAAGAAAATTCGGATCAAGAAATGAACAATGCCCAATCACTAGCAAGATAGCTCAATTCTTATAATCCATGTATATATCTCAAGTTAGCCGTCATAGTCCATATATCAATATGGCTCTTACACCAGATATAAATGTGATTGTTCACATGTATAATCCAGTAACTTCTCAAAAGACAAATAATATACAATGACATTGTTATTTCTACCTCCAACCTAGAACCAATTACCCTCGTCAGTAGTTATTATCCTCGCCACTAGTTACATTTTCTACCATCATCGTTATGAACACTATCCTATTTCTGCTCTGAATCTACTGGTTTATACTCTTCATCAACAGGAGGCCGTCTTCGGCCACCAGAAGGTGACATTGAATATAAATAAGTGACACCAACTACTATAGTAGCCCCTAACAAAAAGTTGACATGAACATCAAAATCAAAGAAATATACACTTGCAACAAAAGAAATAAGAATTGAGATTGACGTAGCAAAATTCTTCGCAATATTATCAGCATATTTAACACACAATGCTACTATAATACCGCCACCGGCTTGTAATAAGATAGCAGACCATACAACCATATTATAACCATGGAAAAATCCATTGGCCCTGATATGACTGCCATCCTTTACAACAACGCCCAAGAAAAAAGCTGGGATCAAAGAAAACATCGAAAGTTGAACATTTCTAGTCCATAAAGAGACCTTTTTGGTCCCCTTCAAAACTTTTTCAAAATAAATACCAGCTAATCCACTTAAAACACAAGCAATTGACACAGCAATAAAACCAGCAAATCCATTCATTTCGTCATGCTGAGCCTTAGAAGCACGAGGACCAATTTTTTTGTTCCCTTTAGTATCACCACTGTTAAAAGTAGCAGTGTCAACTACAAATGCAATCATTCCATTAAAAGCTTCAGGCGGCATTTGAACCAAGCCAATACCAAGAGTTAAAAGTACCAAACATAACCACTGCATTCGAGATAAATTTTGATGAAGCATGGTGACAGCGAAAAAAGCTGTTGTAAGAATCTTAAGTTGATATGTGACTTGAAAAGTAGCAGCATCCAAATTAGAAACTGCCACATATTGCAAAGTATTCTGAAGCGTATACAGAAATGCTGGAATAGACAACTTCCAACAATCAGCAGAAAATACTTCCTTAATAGCTCCCTTGACGCCACTTTGAGAAATAGCTACTATTGAACAAAATATTAATTTGATAATTTCATTCAAAAGAACTGCTGTTGAAGCATAGTATCTGGAATTGGAATCATATCCAGGCATAACACGAGAATAATGCATCACCAAAATAAGTGATGAATTCTGTACAGTGAGCTAATGACAAGAATGTTAGAAATATCGGATGGCTACTCGTCCTACATAGAGGGACAACTAATTGTCATTCAATTACTTACAGTGACCAAAGAAATATACTTCAATGGCACTCCGAAGAGTGTAGGAACACTAGACGACATGATGATAGTACTGAATCCGAGATCTGGATATCAATCTTGGATCTAAGATGATGATGAACGTTCCAACGCGACGGTCGAAATTGATAGATCTCCAGTACAGCGTATAGTTGTCTACAAATTGTTCTTCCAACAAAAACGGAAACGCAACCTTGAATGAAACTTAATATATTTCAAGATCAAACAAGAAACAGTTGACAGAAACCACGCGAAATTTTTGAAACGATGGATATATTTATCAAATCTCTACTTTATTCATAGACTCTCACCAAAAATCAAAATAAAATTTTGATATCTGGTTGACGTGTGCTCAAGATCTATAAATATTATCGCGTAAAGTTGAAGACGTAGAGTGTTTCTTTTTCACCTTAAAAAGTCCAGGGTAGAGGTAGTAGTGATATGTCGCATGTCGCACAGACCCACTATGAAAATGCCAGATCCTGGTCAACAGATCTCGGAAAATAGATATATCCCTTACCCTTTTGGTTGTAAAAGGAAGCTGTTTAACCGCATACGGTTAAGCAACCTAAACCATATCTACGAAAACGTGCGGTATATGCTTATATAAGAGGTAATCTTATCAACGAGAGACGACACAATGAAGCTAATCTCAGACACCACAAAGTTAGCTCACCGAGACAAAATAAACAGACACCACGAAGCTAAGCTCACCGAGACAAAATAACTTGATTGTATCAACTGCATAATAAAGCTACAGTAGTACACAGTAATTTGGGCACAAGGGGGATTAGTAGTGACAGAAGGAGGGTGTTCTACTATTGTATGACGTGGTCTTATAAGTGAGGGTATTTCAATATACTATCTGAAATTACTTGTTAGATTATTGACCAAACGATAAAGAGTCTTTATTTATTAGTGTAATTTAGTAGTTAAAATATAAAGGAGCACTAGGCAATAATAAAGTTCATTTATGATCGTGACCCCCCTAGTTTTAAAAAATGTCTATCTGTCCTTCCGTCTCCCTTTGTTGTTGGGAAAGTGTTGCTGGCCGCAGTCTGTATCTGGTGTACTACTGCTACCCACCGCGAGTTCATCTCCTCCATCAGTACAATAGAATGTAATGTCTGTGACCCTTTATGTGATCCTGCATTTGAAAACTACTAATCGAGACTACTCATGCATATGCAGGATTACTTGAATAGTATCGCTACCGGCCGGTCACCATATCTCAGCCTTCTGTTTCACCTGTTTTAACCACAACATAGCACATGATATCGGGAACTACCTAGCGCTGCCTTCTTCCTAGCGAACGGATTCGACCAGCCTGCCTTCCATCGACAGTCGTTCTTCCAGGCCTCTATCTCTAGCTACACTTGAATCGCCTGAAGATATTAACAGAATCCGAGAGAAGTAAGTATAGCTCTCTAGGGCGTACCATCAGTCGCCCTGTGAACCATGGTCTGCTTCTAGCGGCATTGGTGCTTTCACCGCTGTACATCCAATCTCTGACGCAGGCAGTTCAGGGTTCTGAGGAGCAGACCATTAACAACCGATAGGGGCATTATTAAGCTTAAGTTATAAGTTTAATTTCTCGATGTATGTATCCGGAACAGGGAATTAATTTAGGAGAAGCCGCACACTATATTGATCAAGACTTCAGGGGGTATCGCACTCGTTTCCTACGAAAATATTACTGAATGACCTTGGTTCGGTATTCATACCCCATATTCTCGATGCGCTGGTGTTGCCGATGGAAGCGAGCTGAGGGGTTTGGTGTGGGAAGCTGTTTTTGAAATACCTTCAGAGAGCGTTTTGCTCGCGGACTCCAGGGCAATCCAGAAATATCTACCGTGGCTCACAGTTATAAAACTGGACTTAATATCAGGACTACTGCCACCAGAGAAGCAGCAGATTTCAAGCAAATCGACTCGAGTAGTATTACATGAAATTTGTTAACTGTTATAGATAATACATGCTAGCGACAGAACAGTTTAAACTCTGTTGTCAACTATTTTTATGTAGGTATTGGTATTTCGGGATATTCATAAAATGAAATCGCAACAATAATGTAAGTGCCAATAAGCATTGCACCTTCCAACCAATTGGATTCACCATCTTGAACAAGATAATTAGTGATCAACACAGAGACAAATAATACAGCGGTTTCAAAAGTACTGAAATATAAACTCATGGGTTGATCAATGATCCAACCTAAAATAACCAAAAATGGTGTTAAAAATAAAGCAATTTGCATAGAACTACCTACTGCAACACCAATTGCTAAATCCATTTTATTTTTCATGGCAACAATAACTGCAGTTACATGTTCTGCTGCATTGCCAACAATAGGTAATAGAATTAAACCAATGAAAGTTTTTGAAATACCAGTTTGAATTACAATTGAATCAATTGAATCAACCAAATATTCTGCGCAAAAAGCTACACCTATAGTAACAACAAAAAGCATAAAAACAGCTTCTAATGGTTTTAAAGTAGATTGATGAAGGGTAATATTAGAATCAGGAAATGCACCGGGTATATCGGAACCGGCACCAGCAACGCTAACTTCCTCAGAAGCAGTTTCTTCAAAAAATTGAGCATGCGTTTTCAGTTGAAACACCAAATATAGAATGTAAATAATTAGTAGAACTATAGCAGTTCCTCTTGAAAGTGCTAAAACAGCATCATCACTGCGAGAAGATGGAGTGGTAGCATGAAAAGCAGCAGGAATCAATAATGAAGAAGTAGCTACGGCCATAAGTGATGACATTGTTTGAGCAGCAGTTTGATTGAAAGTTTGTTGAACTCGATTATAACCTCCAGCAACAAAACAACATCCTAAAACCAATAGAAGGTTTGACAGAATTGAACCAAGCATAGAAGCTTGAACAATTTGGATTTCTCCTTTTGATAAAGCTACAACAGCTACAATCAGTTCAACAGCATTACCAAAAGTAGCATTTAATAAACCACCAACTGTTTGGCCAACTTTGTCCGCTAGTTCTTCAGTAGCAAATGATAACAAAGCTGCAAGAGGTACAATTGCTAAGAAATTGGTAGCAAAAACTGTGATTGCACCTAACTCTAAAATCCCCGCAATTAAACCTATTGGTACAAATATCAATAAGATATTCACATATGAATCGAACAAGATCCTATTAACTTTTTGTGATATTGATAAATCTGGGAGAATAATCCGACTGGCCCGTCGACTAACTGAACCTCCAAGAAGAGGAGTATTTTCAGGCATAATTATGGAGAAGAAGTAGGTCGGAAAGGAAAAGAACTAGAGTAACAATTACAGTATTTCTATATTAACCACAATAACAATTATTCAATCTCACAATTGCCACAGCCCAATAAAATTCTATAAATTATGGCTCAAGAAGAAGAACATTAAATCTTGAAAAATCCTCGAATCTCAACTGCTACCCCGGTACATATATATACGGTCTTTGCTCTTGTTAGAGAGAGTAGGTTAAATGATAGTATGTTTGTTGCTATAGTAACTAGTAAACTTTAATGAACTCCGGACGAGGCGCAGGGCCATTCTGTTTAGGTTAAGGTTATTTTTAAGTTTCAATAGGCTGAAAATAGCGAACAAATAAGGGGGTGGCAGGTGAACAGTACTAGATCTGGCAGGGAGACAGATCAGTTAATCTCCGATAAAAAGATAATCTTAATATATCAGAAAGGGTAATATAAATATAGATAGGACGGAGATAAAAAAGATAAAACAGATAAAACAGATAAGATATATGGCGACCTGGGCAGGTTATGGTTATTGACATATTTATATATAGGTATATAGTTACGATAACTGTTAGTATTCATTTAATTGGTTCTATTGATATCCAACATATGTTGATACATTGTTAGGTGGCCACTAATATCCGCTTACAAACACATCATATATAGACAACCATATATAGGACTGCAGCACAGATAAAGAAATGGTGGAGATCAGACATAACTTATTCATATTGAAAAGCATATAATTATGTGTTTAGTGGCTGAGGCATAATCTGTACTCTACCATCCGGCCGTCTCCGCTTTGCCCCAGACCAGGTTGCTTGTTTCGCTCGGGTTGAATCCTCTCGAGTGTAGGAGGCAAACCCATATAGGTGACCTAATTACACTGGGTGATCCATCGGGGATTTAACGTTATCCCATAAAAATTTAACATGAGGTATTGCAGTCATGTTATCTAAGCGTATTGTTGGTTTTTTTGGTTCGATAAATTGAGATACACATAATTAAACGATTTTTATATATGGTTACGTATTATATTTTACCTATTCACATAACATTATACTCATTCTGGGAAGCGTTGGGTGTGTGTGGCTAACGATGTCAGACATTCTTTGTCCGGTCTTCGATAATTTGAGATGGCTGGCTCTAAATTTTCCAAAACTGGCCTATTGGCTGCAACCACTTGATATTGCCAAGGAAAAAGAAGCATAAATAAGTGCCCACTATCCACCCGTCTCTATTCCCTTGTTACAAACTTATTCTTAGTAACTTAACGTTAACCAGTTATTCAGGGTCCTCTTGTTTATTTTATTTTATATCTCACATAATGCCTCCTCCGCCACCTCCACAACAACCACCTCCAAAAAAAGCAGTTTCATTCACTGAAGCATCTGCCACAATGACATCTATACAACAGCAACAACAAACACCTCCTCCATCTGACAGACAACGAATTGATAAAATTGAGAAGCAAATTCACGATTTAAGGAAAGAAGTCGCTCAACTTAAGTCAAAAATTGCCCCTGCATTAACAGGACATGAAAAAGGAAACATTCCTATCCCGATAAGTGGAGACGCCAATAACTTGTCATTATTCCCTGGAATAATTACGTCTGCTTCTCAATTGTGGTACGAAGTTGATAAAAAGGTTAATTGGGATCCTATTAATTCCCCACCAAAAGATTCGGTTTATAAGCTTTTCAAATCTTCTTTAAAAGGACCAGCAATGATATATTCTCAATTGAATCTATTACAGTCCTTCTTTATTTCCAATCGTGCTCCTTATCAAGAATGGGGTAGATATGCTGTGAATTTCATTAATGATCCATCGGTACTTCTAGAAATTGGAAATCCTAATGAACAGATTGTTACTTCATGGATAAATTTCTGTAAAAAGATGATTAATATTCGTGATCCAGATAATAAGAAAAAGGATAAAGAACGTATTTATTTCTACAAGAATGTATTTTTTTTGACTACTGTGATAATAATTATTCTTATTCTCTTTATTATAACCTT
Organism: Sugiyamaella paludigena; assembly: GCA_030579875.1. Taxonomy (NCBI): domain Eukaryota; kingdom Fungi; phylum Ascomycota; class Dipodascomycetes; order Dipodascales; family Trichomonascaceae; genus Sugiyamaella; species Sugiyamaella paludigena. The sequence goes on along the minus strand of JAKTRU010000013.1, from coordinate 242,116 downwards.
AACTCTTTTGATTGCTGTTTTAGGAGGATATCAGCCTAATTATATCTTGAATCACTTTTACCATTTTTATGACAAAATCTATGAAAGTGGGGCAAAGAAGATTTCCACATTTGTTGTTCAGAAACTTTCAACATATCTTCAAAGTATCAATAATAGATTACCGCCGAGACTGACTTCATATTTTCTTAAAGATAAGCCTGAGAAAGTTCAGACAAAGTCTATTCCAAATTTCAGGGGTTTGTGGGGTCGGTCGTCGTAGTGTTTCTGTGGTTGTTGAGAGCTCAATTTTCGGTGCCTTTATTTGATTATTGAAACAGATTGCAATGAATCAGTGTGAAAATACCAACATAGACTTTCAATATGTATGGTGGAAGAATCTGGTGACTCTTAGATGGCTGTCAAGTGTGTGATCCTGCCTCCAATGTTGAGGGGTAGCTACAGAGTCTGAGCTCGCTTCGGTCCAGATTTATCTCTCCAGATTCGTGTGGACCGGAGAGGGGATTTGAGTGAAGATAAGCCTGCTCCCCATAGCCAGACCTTATGCGTGATCTTAGGTTGATTTTGGTTGTAATTGTTGCGGGCGTCATTTTCTAAAGCCTTATGTTGTATTTGAGAGTAACAACGATAATCTACCTGCTGTTTAATTCCATTTTTACCTGATTAGACTATTTATTAACTATTCCTGTTTATTTATTGTATTTATTATATTTATTGCTATCTTATGATTATTAACTAAGTCAAAGTTTTACCCAGACTCATTGATGTTGGACCATATATAAGTTCTATCGAAGGCCGATAATTATTTCAATAAAAGGTGATTGTGACGCTATCAAAGCTGGCAGACCCTACCAAGTAGTTAAAGTAACTGGTCTCGCATGCTTAAGTCTTATATATATCCTTATTTTATCTTGCTCGACTTCGCTTTAGCTCGATCGTTCTGCCCCAGGCAGATGCAGCGAAGCTCGATACCGACTTTTCACATAACTCGAGAAGTTAATTTCCACTTTAATCTGATGAAGAATAAAGGTTAAGCTCTTTGTCTATAGATTTGTGATCTAAGCACAAATGATGAGCTAAGAATCTAAGATACAAGCTTCCACTCTTGCCGTCTTTCTTCTGGGTCAGCTTAGGACTTAGTGTTATCCGAAGAGAAGAAGTCAAAAAGTTGTACCTGAACAAACCAAGTTGAAATTTGGCCTCTAGAGCACAGTCATAGCCACGGGAATGAGGGTTCGCTAGGACAATCTTCAGCGGTTCAGCGGTTCGAGCCGCAGACGTAGTCGGAACACCAGATCAAGAACAGAGTACGTAGCTACGACTCTGGATGAGATCTTGATGCAGCATGCAATGTTGAAGCAGATTTAAGGGGTGTCTCTTGGACTAGTACCCCGCTCTGGTGATTCCATCCGCTACATAGAATAAAATGGATAAGCGGGTGAATGTTTCGCGGACTAATGCCCCGCTAGCCTTGGCGTTCCTATCAATCTGAAACATTCATATTTGGGATATGTCTCTCGGATTATTACCCCGCTAAGTCTTGGCATCTCATCCCCCCACTGTGATTGTTATTATATTTCCTGCTTGCATCTCAGTCACGCAGATCATCTAAACATGCTGCAGTTTGTCATTATATAGGCAAATATAATACTATATACTACAGTTTCGAAATTGGAATATATAGGCAAGTGATTGAGAGAGATACATATGTCGGTAGTGGGGATGTCAATTGTTTGTATTTCGATATGAGTTCAGGGCTGCAGAACGGACTCAACTCGAACTGAGCCACTCTACATGGTTTGCGGCAACTCAGCTGCTCCTGCTGATACAGGCAAATGTGGCTTGGCTAAATAGTCAAATGATAGAGAGATGAACGATTTATCCAGGCTCTCCGGCTATACCGGAGGTGAAAGCAACATGATATCTAGCGGAAGAGAGGGGCTCGTACATATACATCTAACTAGAGATTTGTTAATAGTCTAATTATTGTCTAACTTCACTATCTAAGGACTGAATCCCAAAACTGGCTTGGATTCATAAGGTTCTTCCAAATATTTTATTTCTTCCTCTGTAAGTTTGATTTTCAAAGCTTCAACAGTCTGAGGAATTCTTTCCTTACTAGTGATTCCAACAATAGGAATTGCACCTTTTGATAGCAGCCATGCAATACCAACTTGTGCCATTAATATTCCTCTTTTTTCTGCAATTTCCTGAGTACGACGGATTATTTCATGATCTGCATTGCTTTCAAAATGAATGCTATCGGGATCAGTAATACTCCTGTAAGTGGTTTTGCCAGCAGGTCTGGCTAATACACCTCTTGCAAGAGGACTCCAAGGAGTTACGCCTACTCCAGTTTCTTTACAGAACGGAATCATTTCTCGTTCTTCTTCTCGATATAATAGATTATAATAATTTTGCATAGATATAAATTTTGTTAATTTATTCTTTTCAGCGAGAAATTGAAGTTGTGCAAAATCAATTGCTCTCATAGATGATGCTCCAATATATCTAACTTTACCTGATTTAACCAGATCATGTAAAGTCTCCATTATTTCACTTTTGGGGGTTGATTTATCTAATCTATGAATTTGTAATACATCAATATAAGTTCCCAATCTTCTTGTTGATTCTTCTATTGCTTGTAGAAGATATTTTCTCGATAGACCATGTCTGTTGACCCAATCATAATCTTCGTTATTACTATCATTCTCAATTAACTGCTTAAATTCTTCAGATGTGTCATCTCTAACTTTATTAAACACTTTCGACATAATTACCAAAGTGGACCGCGCAATATTATAAGTTTTCAAGAATTTTCCAACCAGAATTTCAGCATGACCATCGGAATAGGCATCTGCTGTATCCCAAGTTCTAATACCAGCGTCATAAGCAGCCTTTAATAATTCCATGACTTCACCTTCATCTTCAAGAACCCATTTCGTGCTTGATTTTTTCCCATAGGTAGTTCCAAGAATGATTTTGGACACTTTAAGTCCCGAATTACCTAAACTTGAGTTTTGTTAGAGCAATTCTGGTCAGACAGATCGGGCAAGGCCCCGGATTCTTATTACAAAGCAAAATCTCAAGACGCTAGCCGATTGTGTCTGTCTCCGGCGGCAGAGGCGTGGTCTTAGCGTCCTCACTACGTTCAAGGTCGTGCAACCGTCGAAGCAGGAACTTACTTTACGAATTCCATTTTGCTAAGATTGAATTTATACAGATCGAGTTCGATACCTAATAAATATCGTTTCCAGGCAATTGTTCTTATCTTAGTCCTTCATTACATATATATTGACTTGATCTTGACCTTAAAGATCGTGTAGTTTTGCATTCTGCCCCCATGTTCCCCACGTTCTCCCACGCTATCTCCCCCACGTTACTTTTTCCCTGTAATTAAAATAATTTATTTTCCCCACCCGGGAGTGATCCCCTAGATCTTGCATGAGGTCTATCAAACGGCACTAAACCAGAAGTTAATCCTAACCGGAAACGGTAACTCCGTTTATCGCTCTGCACAAGCTGAAGATGTCCTTAGAAATCCCTGTCAGTTCAGTCGATGAAGTCCTTACTCAGTCTTCTTACGTTATCAATCTACGGTTATCTTCTAGCGGGAGAGAGAGAGAGATTCCTACGGTAACGCCTATTTGTGATGGCAGCTCCAGAATTCTAGATTTGGTTGTGCTCGGAATGCTGTCCATTTCTGCCTCCAGAGACCGGGGCGAAGACGAAGCCTCAAGCCTCAGATCCCGAGCTATAGCAAGGTTCAGGGATGGTTCCCCCATCTATCTCCAGCTACTCAGTCAAGGGGAACCCCAGATCTATGAATCTCTTGAAATTCCCCACTGCTGCTTACATTTTGGCTGCGGAGAGCTTGGAAACTCTAGTGATACGAGTCAAACGTTGCGGGTACTCGCTCTATGCTAAGTGATTCAATGTGTGATCTTGCTCTCAAAATATCGAGAGTCAATCATCTCATCATCATTTGATATTTTTATGTTTTATATTTTAATTATTGCATATATTTCGTTACATATTTTAAACAAAAAATCAAGAAAAAGATGGACTATTATGAAACTTAAGCTTCAATGTCGGGTTCTCTTTGGCTTTCTTCAAAATCAAATGGAAGTACATGTTCTCCAAATACTTTAGAAACCTCTTCCAAACTCAATCCCTTAGTTTCTGGGAAGAAGAAATAAATGACAACAATTTCAATAGAGATTGAAACACAATAAACAATATAATACTTCCAAGAAATAGCAGCCATGGCAATAGGGGTAACAAAACCATTGAATAATAAAATTCCTGATAATACAAGTTGATTTAATACATAACCCTTAGCACGCAAATGGAAAGGTAACACTTCAGTAATATAAATGGTAGGGACAGCTAACATACCCATAACATATGTGAACCAATATAAGAAGATCATAGAAAGAACAGCACTTGATAGACTCTTATTTTTGAAGTTTTGCATTTGATTTTGAGCAGATAGAATAGTCCAGATAACATAAATTAACAACATACCACAAGCACTCCATAAGAACATTCTTCGTCTGCCTACATATTCCACGAATATAACCGAGAACAAAGAAATACCAAAATTGAAAATATTAATACCACCATTAAGAACCAATTGTTGAGTTGAAGAAGTAATTCCTTGAGCATCAAGAACCAAATTTAAGAAATATCCCAACACAGCATTACCACTGAATTGAGTCATATAAGGGATGAAACAGGCGATCAAAAGTCTTCTTCTATTAGCTTTAGTCTTGAAAAACTCAAGCCAACTAATACCTTCCCTATTCTTTTCAGCCTCCAAGGTAAAGCAAATTTCAGCAATTTCGAATTCAACTAATTGACCCCCAATTTCTTCATTACCTCCAGCATGATATTTTAGAAGGAATGCCTTAGCTTTGTCAATCTTTCCTCTAGATACCCAATAACGAGGGGATTCAGGAACATAAATTAGCATAATTAATTGGAAAACTGGGAACATAACTTGTAGAAGAATAGGTAATCTCCATTTCCAATTGGAGTTATTGTTCCAAAGACTAGTGCCGTAAGTGGTCCAAGATGCAATGATACCACCAAATCCATAAAGACATTGAGATACACCAGTCATATAAGGTCTATGAGAAGGGTATGCACTTTCGGCAATCAACAGAGGAGCAGCAGTAATAGATATTAAAACACCAAAACCTAATATGAAACGACCAACGATAAGCATCGCAAAATCTTGCGAAGCTGATTGAACAGCAACACCAACCAATACAATAGATGAAGAAAAAATAAGGGCATTTTTTCTCCCAAATCTATCACAAATATAAGCAGCGAATGGTAAAGCCATAATGTTACCATATAAAATACCATTAGCCACAGCACCCAAACGAGCTCCAGCAGGATGTCCGAAATAATCTCTCCACTGGGGTACAGATTGCAAACCGTTTAAAAGTGAATTATCAAACCCATTATAGATGGCTGAAAGGAAAGGACAAACGAGTAGCAAATTAAGTTTGATGAGATGAGAAACTTTCCAGGATGGTCTTCCCCAATCTGGCAAAATATCATGGACAGCAGTTGGGTTATCTTTCAAAATTTCTTCACTGTGTTCAGCTCCTGGCTTTTCAGCCTGGATAGTTAATTCAGCCTTTCCAGACATGTTGTAAAATATTTAATATCAGATCGCTGACAGTTAATATCAAAGATATAATATTCGATCTTTAAGGAAGCTTAAATATTAAATAAATGTATAAATAAATGAAAAAGCCTTGGATTAAAATAAATACATAAAACTTTTATCTGAATTGGGTCTATATATATATATATATTTAATTTATAATATATAGGTTCGTCATAAATGTCTTTTAAGCTGCTTAAAATGACCTCGCGTCCTTCACACGATCTGTCGAATCCGGAGGTTGATTAAGATGGTGGGGTCATACAGTCTAACAGCCCGATTGGGAGGCGGGGTTGTGGGGTAGCGGTTGTTTCTTTCCTTTTTTTTGTGTATTTTTCCATTTACTTTTGGTTTGGCTTTTCTCCAGTGCCAAAATTCTCAATAGCCGTGCATATCCACTACATATATGGACTGCCAGAAGAATTTAACCGGCGGAGTGCGTTGCATTTATCGTAAAATGTGCCGGTTAAAAGACGAGGTAGACTGTTAGTTTTGTTGCGTTTTGTCATATATGCATCCCGCAGAGAGCGCACTCTCCCCAGGGGGACATTGGCCAGGCCGAGCTATCGGAACTGTTTGAGCATATGTGGACTGGCGGGCTAAGCTGGCTGAGCTGGTTAAGACAACGACTAAAGTACGAATTTATTACCGAGAGAGACAAGCCGGTTGAACTGGCTATTGTGCTGGATAACCTAATTGAACTGGCTTCGTAACTCGGTTGAACAAACTAAACTACTGGGCAAGAAAGCTGGTTGAAGGTGGGGAACAGGTGGGGTGAATGTGGAGAACTGGCCTCGATGATTGCTCATAGGCGTTCAACGGTTATGATAATCCAAGGATAATTAATTACCTCATATCTTCCTACCAGAATCGATAAACGTAGTCTAAATTCGTATTTCTGTGAAGTTCCGGAGTAACAGTCACGGAGAAATGGAGTCTGAGGCAGTGCTGGCGGCTGCCAGCAGTTGATCAACCAAGGTCAGTGAAGGTCGTTCAGCCGTCGGATTTTCAACCAAGGTTAACGACGATGGAATCCGACCATAGTGAGACAACAAAGTCTCATCTGTTTTGGTAGCTCATTCTCATTCCGGCAGGTGTGGACCCTCAGGGCCGGAATATTGATATGATATACCTCTAGAGAATGGTAAGAGTTAGGCAGACAGATTGGAACACCTCCAACCTAGACATTCGGAACAGATAAGTGACATAGTGATTCTTGTTATATTCTATCTATCTCTTCTATCACTTTTTAGATTTCAAAATCTCTTTAGCTTTTAGTAAAGCATTTTCATCACCTCCATGATCACCGAATATATCTACACCCCAATACATAGGGTCAATATTTCTTTTACCAGTTTCCATTCCATTCAAAATTTCCATAACTGAATCAGAAAGCTGAAACGTTTTCAAATTAGATCTCAATCTATGTTCTTTAGTACTCTTTGGAATTACTGCAGTTCCTCTCTGTACTGCCCAACTGATAAGAATGCTTGCAGGATCTTCACCTAATTCTTCAGATAGTTTTTGAATTAATGGATGTTCAGGTAATCTCGGAGCCCCATGATTATTTCTTCCCAACGGTGTGAAAGCCATAATAACAATGTTATTTGCTTTACAGAAATCCAACAATTCATTCTGTTGAAAGTTAGGATGACACTCAACTTGATTAACGGTTGGTAAAATAGTTGCTATATCTATAAGATTCTTCAATCTTTCAACAGTGAAATTAGAAACTCCTATAGATCTAATTTTACCTTCTTTAACTAAACTCTCCAGAGCTTTCCACGTTTCAGAGATTGGTACTTGAGGATTTTCAAGCTCTACAAGTCCGGTTTTATCATCAATTGGAGAAAATCCTCTTCCAGGAACAAAACTAATTGGCCAATGGATTAAGTAAAGATCTACATAATCCAATTGGAGTTTATCAAGACTCTGGTATACAGCTTTTTTTATTTCTTCACCTCTCATAGAATTTGGCCATGCTTTTGTCGTAACGAATACTTGCTCACGAGGGATTCCAGATTTTATAATTCCAATTCCGACATCAACCTCATTTCCATACACTTCAGCAGTATCTAAATGTCTGTAACCAATTTGAAGTGCTTTACTGATAATATCTTGACCTTCTTCACCTTTCAAACCACCAGTTCCGAGTCCCACAGCTGGAAGATCATAACCGGAAGATAATTTAATAATAGATTCGGATGACATGATAAGAGTGAAACGAAATGAAAACAGTCCGCACCAAGTTAATAAACTTCGAAATCAACGAATTACAACAGGTTTTATCTTAAGTTAATGTCAGTTTCATACAATAAAAACCTAGGGGTAAAGTCTCTGGGTCCATATATAAAGGTTGTAGTGAAGAAGTGGGGGTTGTCGCCAGCCGTATGAAGACCCCCATGGATAGATTCAACTGAAACTATATGCGTCAGTCCTTTACAAGAATATAAATCTGATTTAAGAATAATTGCACTTTTGTTCGTTATATAATTCAAAAAATCCTAAATGATTTATACCTTATTTCTATCAGATTAATTCCTCACTATCGATAAAGGGTTATATTTAACTGGAGGATGTTTTTATTACATAATTCTCACGCAAACCGGTAGAGGATCACCTGGAGGTCGAGAATAGAGAGGGAACTGGGTGAGAGAGGCCTGAACCTCTCTGCCGCTGGGAGACATAGCTAGCAAACGAGAATGTGCTCAAGCGTTGGCACAAAATATTGGGACCGTTAGATTAACAGATCTCCTAGTACAGGAAGTTTTAGCTTCAGAAAAGACTTTCAATAACTTTGAGAATAAACAAATGGTTAAATTAATTTTCATTATATAAATCACTTAGGCTATACTGGCTATACTGTCTGTTCTAGCCCTGATATTAATTATTTAAACCTGAGGTGTGTAATTTTTAAGGTTGAAACGGGTTGTTTATTTAGCTGATGATTCCCCTAAGATAAGATAAATTAACGTAGCGAAACGATTACATAATCAGAATTATGCATGCATGCCAATATTTTAGCTGCATGCTTTGATTGCCTTAACTCTTTTTTTGGCATGTGGGGGACAAAAAAAGGAGGGGCAACTGCGGGGTCAATTACCGTTAATTAGCGCGCATAACAATATGTACGTACAGTTTTTGACGTGTTAAAAAAATTAGTTCGAACAAATACTAACCTGCGGAAACTCTTAAAAACAGCTAACCCCACTTTTCGGTTTTATACTTCCGACCGGGGACAGTAGTAAATAAACGCTAAGAGAAAATCGTAAAAATAGGGTTAGTAAAATGAGCACATATTCTTTTGGGCTTAGAGTAGTGTGTACGTAGCAAGTTGATACGAATTATTGACGTAATTACAAAGAAAAGCAAGGAGGTGACGACTGTCCTAGGGCGGGACGCCCAACTTCTCCAATCCCATGGATTTTCCTAGCTGTCACCAGGTCTCTCAATATTCAAGACCCGACGCCCAGTTTCCGGTTAATAGCTGTACTTCCTCGTAGCAAGAGAACATTTTGGGGCTTGACCCCCCCCCCCCCCCCCCCGCGGGAG